>APFE030856672.1:0-14048 GCA_000404065.3 Pinus taeda
GAGTATGTTCCTTCTAAGGAACAAGTTGCTGACATTTTCACCAAACCACTGCCCAGGGAAACTTTTGAATATCTCAGACAGAAGCTGGGAGTCGTGAATGTATCATCTTTCTGTTAAACTTTCAGTGAAAATTGGATGTACGCGTGTTGTACAAGGAGTATCAGTGTACATACGCCGGTAGGTACAGAGACAGTCACGTATATGAAGGTCTGTTGGATATCAGAAGGAACAGGCTCTGGTTGAAGATATTTTGATAAGGGTCTGACAGAGACCATCCGGCACAGGTTCAGGGGGAGCAGATAATCTTCTAATTATGCATTGTTGGCATTGGTTTAGAAGCTTTTGGTTCTAGTCCATCGCTGTTATTGATTTCAGATAGAACAAAGGCAGAAGGCAAACAGAAGGACATATTGGTTGCTGATCTGAATGCTCACTGTCAGTTGCTACTGCTATCAGTTGTTGATGATTCTCAATAATTCGTCTCTATGTCATATATCTCTTTCTTATATGGTGTCAAGGTCATGTAACGGCCTATATTAGTTTCCCCACTATGCCTGGGAGGAAGATGTTATTTTTTTTTTATCATCATATGTAAATTTCTGATGTATTCTACTCGGTTGGATGGATGATCCCCACTTGGTTGGGTGATGGATGTATGTACTAAGTCTTATGGTGATAGGAAGGTCTTTTATTCTTCTTCAAGAACATATTTTTTCTTGCAGATCTTGCCTACGGTCAGGGGGAGCATGGTCAGCACAGAAAATTTCAGCATATACTCAGGGGGAGCACAACCCTTTGCCCTTGATGACAAAGGGGGAGAATGATCTTGGATCTTGGTGTTGCCATCAAGTTCAAAGGGGGAGATTGTTGGCATTATGGCACAGGTTTGGAGCTATGGCACAGGTATTTTCCTTGATGGCAACCTTCTTTGGTAACAGATCTCAGTTCAGGCACTCAAAAAGTAGAAGAAGACATATACGCAGGTTCATCTAGACAAAGGCGCGTATACACGCGGGTTATACTTTACAAAAGCGTGTATATGTTGGTGATCATTCTTTTGGTCCATGGCAGTTAGATCTTGGAACTTGAACCTATGTTTTGGACCATGGCGTCTCGTCAATTGTGTCGATCCATTCTTTTTGGGTTCATGGTATTGAAATGTTATGGTTTTGGACCATGGTATTGGGGAAGGCCTAGGGCTATAAAAGAGGAAGGAGATCTTGTGACAAAGTACCATCTGGATTATTATTGAAGATCTAAAAAAGTGCTAGAGCTGGTATATTGGATGGTGACGCAGATCTGGATCTGGAGGAAGGAGGAACCTTAACACAAAAGGAAGGATAAGGTCTATTCATGGGTCATAATCTTTAAACCTAAATGATAGTATCTCTCTATGATTTTGATCTGCTTGATGTGGCGCTTATCTGATCTATAATCTGGGTTAATTAGTGATTGAATATCTGGAAGAGTGTGTTGTTCTTTATAGATCTGTACGCAGGTTCGGTAAAGCGAAGGCGCGTATACACGCAGTTTAAGGGAAGTAAAGGCGCGTATACGCAGGTTGTTCCATACTCAGATGCGTATGCACGCAAGTTGCAGACTGTTGAAAATGCATATATGCATTAAGCTGTGATCTAGTTGTTTCTGCTTATTGCTGCTGTGTTTTGGGTTCTATTTCTGCTGTGTGGTTTCTGGTACAGTGTTCTGTGTACAGTTGTCAGAGAAGTATCTACTTGTTTCAGATCTAGTTGGTGAAAAAGGAGATTGGTTGATTCTTGATGATTGTTTGATGTTCATGGATCCAGTTTGAAAATTGATGAAAAGTGGTCCCTGGAAGAAAGAGAAGGTTGTAGCCTTCTGTAGGCCAGCACCTACATACTAGTATCTTGGCTAGTACAAAAGCTAAAAGGGGTTGTTGCTCCCTTCCAGGAGAAATTGGAGAACGAGAGAGAGTAGTAGCTCTTTGCAGGTTGCAGCCTGCGTACTGGTAAAAAGACTGCACCAGTACATTGTAAAAGAAGTTTTCTAATTTAAAAGGAAGATAGAGACGAATTGCAGCAGGTGGTTTTCACCCACATTGGGTTCCACCTTATATCTTGTGTTCTTGTGTCTGATTGTCTTTCTGCTCTGTTTTACTGTCTCTGGATATTGTTATTGGATTCTGCATCATTGACTAACAATCATCATCAGAAAGATTAAGTAAAGTAAAAGCATGTTTTGTATACGCGGGTTTCCTTCTGCATAATTGTGTACATACGCAGGTTTAATAAATTGAAGTAGCGTATATCAGTTGTTTTTGAAAAAGAATAATTATCCTGATAATACTGATTCACCCCCCCTCTCAGTATTATTTTCAACAAGTTTCTCGACCGTTACTCACGCGATGTAGCGGTTTTCTCTCTCATCCACCAGACACACGTCACCCGATGTGTGGCATCGCACGGACCTCGGCCAAACCTGCTTACTGCTTGAAATGCATGTGATATCCTGCTGGTTTTGAGCGCGGGACCTGCCTTCTAACGGTTTAGGAATTTCCACACGATTTACTATTTTCCTTGTGACCAAGCGCTTGGGGATTTCATTCACTGAGGGGTTTGCCCTGCGATACGCAATTAGCGCTTTCGCGTATCAAAAACTTCCTCTATTTTTGGATTTGGCCTCCCAATTTCCAATTTCATGCCAGTGTGCAGTCACCATTGCTAATGGTCTGCGCGCTTTGACCGAGGGTCCTCGTTGTTCTGTGCTGATCATAATTGCCATTGTCCAGAGGTCATTTCTAATACTTGTTATTCATAAGATTTGATCTAACATAATTTTGAAACAGTCATGAGAAATGTTTAAGGATGTGATTTCCCTTTATAAGGGTTTTTTTTTGTTGCCATTTTTGAAGATTTTGCCTCTTTTTCCAAAGAACAAAAGGGCAACTTCTTTCTATGATAAATTCTGCCTCCGAATTCCATTTTAGCCCGTTCAAGTTGAAGTAGATTCAAAAGGAAAAGATCTCTGTAATGGGGCTATTTCTAGGAACATCCTTACTTATATTTTCCTCTGTGAGGAACACTTAGACTTATAAGTCTATCCAAAATCTATTTTGGATCACGCCTTCCCACTAAAAGAACTTTTGGTCTCCAAAAGACTGATATATTGATCTGAACAGTAAATGGGAGTAACAACACCTTCTTCTTTTAGACTCCACACACTTTCCTTGCATAGTGCCTCTAAACCAAAGCCTTTGACGACTTTCCTTCCTGGATGTGTTGGTCCTCCTGGGAAGAACTGTCTTCCTCCTTGCCTTCCTGCAGAACTCCTGCTGAGATGGTCATAGAAGGTAGTTTGAACTTCTTTGCCTTGATCATTGATCCAAGGTGGCTCAAACAAATGTGAAGTACATATGCTTCACAAAAACTTTCATTTGTACCTATTTGAAAAGTTGTCAACAACAACTGTGAACAACAACAGAAACACAGACAACAATTGAATGGACTAAACTCTTGCTTCACAAAAGAAACATATTTAACATCTTGTGAATATCTCCATGTCTTACATCTGCATACAAATGATGGACTAGATAACAAGCCCACAAAACATTCCTTTAAAACAAATGACCCTTCAAGTCAAGCATGTAGAAAAAGACTATCAGGACTCTTTTTCAAAAGATGAAACATTTCATTATTATCTCTATCTTAGAGACCAAGTTAACTTCTCCCAAGACAATATCACATGCATCTCATGCTCATGCATGCATTCCATCTTTCAACTCTCGCTTAAGTACATTGTACTTTCGAAGCTGAAATGAACATACTATTGCAGCAATAAAGTGAGTTTCCTACTCAACTTCTTTCCATTTACCATTTTGGTAAGATCCTACAACTTGCATTTATTCCACACAAAAAAATGCAAACAGATGCATCAATAGACATGTAGTATTAATTGGATAAGAATTCTAACCATTTCTTACTAATCCATTTCAAAGTTCCCTCCTTTGTCTGTACATTAGCATCAACATGTGAATCATCCTGAAACACGTCAATCATGGAATTTTTATTTCCATCCCTGACATTTTATTTTTCCACCTTCTCTTTCAGATTTGGTGGAAGCAGTGCTGGATTCAAAGTCCAACACCTTTCAACAAGATGCCCTTGCTTATTGCAGTAAGTGCAACACATGTGCATTCTTTTGACAACATGATTTGCCTTGTCCTGCGGACCTTTGGTTGCTTGCTTCTTTTCCTTCAAAAGTTTCCTATATGTGGCCATCCTCTTCCAACATCTAGAAACATGATGGTTATCCAAACCACAAAAGGAACATGCAATTCTCTTCCCATGCCTATACAGAAATTTACCATGCTTTACAAAATCAAAAGGAAGATGCTTAGAACCAAATTTAGACCTTTCTATTTCACCTTTATTTCCTTCATGAGGAGATGAAGAAAATGAAGAAGTGGCTCCATTTGGAACACCATCAACCTCTTCAAGACTTTCAGAGTTTCCAAAACTCTCTGGTTCAAGTGTGTGCTTTTGAACACCTGCATTCTGCAAATGATGTTTCAAGCTATTGCATTCCTCCTTAATACAATCTTCACACTTCTGAGGTAGAGGACATGAAATGAAGCTCCTTCTTGGGACTGTTTCAATGGCCTTCATGGCAACTTTGGAACTTCCTCCGTAAGACTGTCCATAGCCAAGACCCAAATACTTAGGCCTTTCCTCAACTATTATTGGCTCAACAATACCTTGTGCATGTTTACCCAAGCCAGTTCCTTCATAGCCCATCTTGGACATTAGCTTGGAACCTATGCCTCTAGTATGTTTTTCAAAAGAACCAATATAAGCATTCTTAGAAGAATTTGAAGACAAAATGGAATGGTTTACCTCTTCTTCAAGCTGATACTTGACCAAGGCTTCTCTGGCAACAAGGAGTTGTGACTCCAACTCATGCATTCTTTTCAGGTTCATATTTGCAATATGAAGTCGCCTCTCCATTTCTTGCAATTTGTCAGAAAGCATTTGCTTCTCTTCCTTCATGGAATTCAACTGCTTTCTAAGTATGCTGCTCTTCCTTCCATCCTCATACATTTCTCTTACCTTGTCCATCATGATGAACAAGTCTTGCTTCATGTCTCCATCAAAGAGTCTTGTGATGAAGGAGGAATTTGAGGACTCACTTGTAGAAGTTGTCATTATGCGAATGAACAAAAGAACTTCAAACAAGATTAATAAAGAGCTTATTTAGCAAACTTTTGCAACAAACCTCTTATGATTTAAGGATTGCTTTGAGGTCCTTTAGGATAGAAGAATGCCTTTAGTCCTTCTTCCTTCTCGTCCTTCCTGGACTGAGCTATCAATAGCTTTCCCGTCACCTCTACAACTCAAACAATAGTCAGTCTACAAACAAGCATACAATCAATCAGACAATCAATCCTTGACTGCCCAAATACCTTTCAGACAAGAAATATTTGCTCCGTCAATAAAGCATTCTGATATAACCTTCTTTGAAGGTGGGGTTAATCAACCTCAAGCTCTAATACCACCTGATCTGAAGATGGGACTCTAAAGGCTTCTTGTGAAATTACAAGAACCTCTCCCACTTCCAAAGCGTAATTATTCCAAAGACAACTATGACTAACCAATGCAGAATTAATAATGTGCTTCGCAATAAGGTGTATGCTTATGTTTGTTTCAAAACTGTCTATGTGCTGATATAAAACATATAACAGTGGAACAATGCAACAAATGAACATCACACATAAGACAGCAAGTTTAATATGGAGTTCACCCAAAACCCTTGGGCTACGTCTCCTTGAGCTCTAGTCAACTCAACTAGGATCTCTGGGATTATGGAAATAGTTCTTTTACAAGCTCCACACTCAACTCCACTAGTTTACACAAAACTCAGTGGTCTTAGAACACCATCTTATCCTTGGCTCTTGAAGCTCTCGGCCCTTTGGCTCATAGCTCTAGCTCTGGCTCTAGCTCTCGGCTCTTTGCTCTAACTCTAGCTCTAGCTCTTTGGCTTAGGCTCTAGTTCTGGCTCTTAGCTCTCGCTCTAGCACTCACTCTAGCTCTTGGCTCTAGCTGTGGCTTGTGGCTCTCTACTCTGACTTCTCTAAGCTCTTTCTCTCAGCCTTTGCATACCTCTGTGAGTTGCTCAACCTCCAAGAAACTCCAACAACAATATGTTGTTGTTAATTGAGCTCTCTGGCTTTTCACTTGACCTCCGATTGACTCCAAAGACTCTTTGCGCGTTCAGCTTTTGCTCGTTGTTCGCTCTCCTCTCTTCTTCTTTTTTTCCTTTTTTTTTTGTTCTTTTTCTGTTTGTGGCTTAAAGCCAACCTGCTCCCTGACTGTTCATTTCCTCTTTCCGGTTCTCTGGATCGCCTACCTCTGTCCACTAGAATTCCCCTGCTCTGTGTCGTTATCATTATGTAACGCTGCATAGAGAGGCGGCCACTTTTCGCCTTACGGACTAAGTGTCAGCTTTTCCTTGAACGATCATTATTTCCATTGCTCCAAGATTGTCTGTGAAATGATTCATCTGCCAGATCAACAGTCATGCCAGACCCCAAATCTCATGTGCCTCATTCTATTTCTCCGTCAAATTTAGTCATCCATCAGGTTGATCCTCCGCCGTCAATCTAGAGCCTTCATATCCTACAATCTTCGTTCATATCACATAGGTGAGTTGCTCAACCGTTACTCACATGATGTAAGCCGTTTTCTCTCTCATCCGTCGGACACACGTCACCCGGTGTGTGGCATCGTGCGGACCTCAGCCAAACCCGCTTATCACTTGAAATGCACGTGATATGCTACTGGTTTTGGGCACGGGACCCACCTTCTAACGGTTTAGGCATTTCCGCATGGTTTCCTATTTTCCTTGTGACTGAGCGCTCGCGACTTTCCTTCACTGAGGGGTTTGCCCTGCAATACGCAATTAGCACTTTCGCATATCTGAAACTGCCTCTGTTTTTGGATTTGGCCTCCTGATTGCCAATTTGTGCCAGTGCGTGGTCACCATGGGCCAACGGTCTATGCGCTTTGACTGAGGGTCCTTGTTGTTCTGACACTTGTTATTCATAATATTTGATCTGACATAATTTTAAAATAGTCATAAGAAATGTTTAAGGATGCAATTTACCTTTAGAAGGTTTTTTTTTTTTGCCATTTTTGAAGATTTTGCCTCTTTTTCCAAAGAACAAAAGGGAAACTTCTTTCTGTGATAACTTCTGCCTCTGAAGTCCATTTTAGCCCATTCAAGTTGCAGTAGATTTAGAAGGAAAACATCTCTACAATGGGGCTATTTCCAGGAACATCCTTGGACTTCCATTTTCCTCTGTGAGGAACACTTAGACTTAGAAGTCTATTGTTATAGCTCCAAATCTCACCATTATGGTTTGTGATGCTACACCCATGGCCTAGGGCAACCCCTCCTTCCAGACCTGGTCCAAAATCTAAAAAACAGTGTTTTATTCCCTGTACGCGACATTGCCCTGAGTTAAACGCGTGTATACGCGGGTTCATACATACCTACCCCGCGTATATGTATTAAAACACTTAAAAAAACATAAAACTCCTTATTTTCGGGCAGAGATCACGGGTTTTACCTGTTGATCACCTATTAGTGCCCGTGGCCTCAACTGTCCCCAACCAATTCCTAACTAAAAAACTACTTTGGAATTGGTATAAAAAGACATCAAAGGGAAGGCCTAAAGAAGGAGAGATCATAGAGCAAGGTTATTATACTGAGTTTTTTCCCCCTGATCAGGTCTGAAGACCCTTGTGCCTTCTGCACTTCCCCCATCTTGTACAGGAAACCCTTGTTTCCTTGTGATTGGATGTTCATTCTTTAGCCATGACATCTTGGAGTGAGTATTGGAAGGTGACCTATTAGAGGCTTGAGGCGGGACGGATCCAGAAGGAGGCTGAGCTTTGAGCCTGCAGAAGCGGTTCAGGTGATATTGCTCTTTTTTCGTACTATTCTATTTGTCTAATAAAGAAACACGTCTTGTTCCCGAAACACTTCTTTCTTTATGTTAATGATGTTCACATTTGAATTTCATGCATTAATAGATGTTAGAAGTTTGTAACTAACTCCTCTCTTACATAACATAAAGATCATTTTTTATGTAAATCTTTGTCCATATACTGTTGCAATCCTTGGAATTGTTGTTTTTGCAGGACAAAGGAGTGGAAGGGACGTGAAGAAGGGTTTGCACCCTTGAGTAACTACCCAAACGTAGGACCTCAGGTATGTCCTTCTCACCCTAGAAGTAATTTTTTATAGCATAAACAGCTGTGTGTGTGTATGTTTCCTGACTTAGAAAACTTTCAGTCTGCTAGGGTTCCACCCAAGAGCCTTAGGGGATAATATCCTGCAACACATCAACCATTTAACCAAATCCTATAATAATAAATCATTAATACTAAAGGAAAAAGTAGAAAACAAGAACAAAAGATGCATGTGAATAACAAGTAAAAAGAAGAAAATAAAATGATACAAAAGGGCTATGAGTCTCCTCGGATGGTGAGGCCCAAGGATACTCAGAGTCCTATGAAGGAGACCAATATTTAGAAGTTGTGCATGACACCAATCTTTATAATTTCCATTAATACAATTAC
The DNA here is from genome assembly GCA_000404065.3 of Pinus taeda. Classification (NCBI taxonomy): domain Eukaryota; kingdom Viridiplantae; phylum Streptophyta; class Pinopsida; order Pinales; family Pinaceae; genus Pinus; species Pinus taeda. Next base: position 8,619 of record APFE030856672.1, read on the forward strand.
AACCCTGCAAAAAATGACAATGGAACTGCAAAAATACGAGTTCTCTCCACAAGAAAAATAATTAAAATCTACCCCTAGAGGAAAATTTGACTTGGTGCTTATACAGAATTATTAGGAATCATTACCCATGAATGAAGGAAGCTTTTACCACTAAAATCCCTTGATTAGTGGATCTCATTCCGAGTACTAGGAATTTGCATTAAATGGGAGGGAACACGTTTCTAGATTTTCTCATTCATTGGAGCTCCACAATATGTGCCATAATTCCTAAATATCTCACTAATTTATTATTAATATTGGTCCTCCTAAAGTAGGGAGGAGGTTCCTAGATTATCTCCTCCTCCAAATCTCCATAATCTCCCTAATATTCCCATAACATTCCATAAAAATAAATAATATCAGGCACAAATATGAAATTATTGCTAAACCTTCCTAATGAACATATTAAAATTTAAAATATATTATTTAATGAAAAAAGAGAAGTTCAGTGAGCGGAAGGATGGTTATATGGGCCTTAATTTATTTTTAATTTAGAGGCATGAGCCTTAATTTATGTCTAATTTAGAGGCCCATCATACCCCCTCCTAAAAGTGTTGCTCATCCTCTGAGAAACTTGGTGACCTCATTGTGCCTTATTCATGGCCCACTGGCCTCTCTCTTCTGCATTCCTGAGTCCTTTCTCTTAAAAATATTGGTTGTACGTTCTGCAAGGACAAGCCCAAAAATCTATTTGTGCGTAGAAAAATCATTGTTTCTTGAGACCATTAGTTTGCCTTCTTCCCCTTATTCAAGGTGGGTTCTTGAATATTTTTTAGTTTCACAAGGTCTTTCACATCCTTATCAACCTTTTGCTACCTTGTTTCACAATTTAGACACTTGTGGAACCTTCAAAATGCCTTTAGATGAGAACTAGGACATCCTATAGTAATTCCTGTCAAAACTACACGAAACCTACAAGAAACCCTGTTAAAACTACAAGAAAGATGTTTTCAGCATAAATGATAGTCTGAGCCTAGGATATGACCTCAACGTGACTCCGATACCTTTCTCCCATTTTTATAACATATTTTAGGCCTTGGAAAAAAGTTAGAAAGATATTAGAGACCTATTGGAAAACCTCTTTTCATCACAAGAGTTTCAGTTTTGTTTTGATGGAAAATGTCTTGTTTCCTTTTGTTGCCTTCTTTTCTTTTTTGGCCTAGACGATTGACTAATGGCCTTGGATTTCTCTATTTTGATTATATCTCTCTTAGGCACTGCCATTTTGGGTTTTAGCACAATTTGTTCCTTTTTTCCTTCTTGTAGCATCATTGCGCCTTCTTGTAGCAGTCATTCCTCCTCTTTCATGGTCTTATAACTATATATCAGTGACGAGAAATCATGTAGAAGGCTTGGAGGATGATGCTAGGGATCAGAGAGTAGTGTAGGTTTGTGAGAATGGAGACGATCCTCTCTTTGTTTTTTCAAGAAATTTTCAGCGCGAGACAAAGTGTAAGGCTTGTTCTTGAAATTATGAAATGGAATGGATGAATGATGCATATATAGTGAATATGAGGTGAAATAAGGGCTTGGAGTCTTCTGGTGACTTAGCCTGTGAAAAAATTTCTTCTTTTAATTGTTTTCCCCATTCCTCGAAATCATCACCCTTCCTAATTTGACTTTTCCACATTACATAAGTTAATGAGTGAGTTGAAATTAACTAGTTAAAGGTGGTCGGGATTGGTAACCCATTCATAGTGTTAACACCCAGGTTGTTCTCTTTGACTCCTAAGAGAATACGGCCGGGGTAACCACTAACCAATCTTTGGGCTACAGCTTCTAGCCCAGCTGTAGTCAGAGAGGGCTCTCTCTGTTAGTTGTGTCACTGTTTTCAGTGAGGGTTTTAGGCTAGTTATGAGATGTGTTTTTTGGTTGTTTGTATGTTCGGTTGGGAGGATGCTTTTGATTTCTTTAAAGTATATCAGCAGGTAAGATTAATCCATTGGGCAATGGGGTCTAGGACTGTCTTCTCTTGAAAGCTTGATTTTGGTGAGGGGAAAAGCTACAGGGCCTGTGTACACTTCATGAAACAAACTATAAATAGTGAGAGTGAGGTGAAGACAACTAGCAAAGAGCAATTAAGAGTTCTTTACTTAAGCTGTATATTGTGAAAGGGGCTTGTTATCTAGGAGCAATCACTTGAATTCCTTAAACAACGATGCACAGTGATGACATAGTATTAAAGGTAGCAGTTAAGAATTACGCTTTAAATACTTTATCAGAAGAAAAACATATAAGATAGTTTAGATTGAGCTCAGGGTAGTCAATGACCAAATCCTGAGACTATTCCTTTTCCTTACTATCTGGCTTTACAAATGTATAGAAAACATGAGATACATATGGAATAATAGGAAACACAGGTGAAATAAAGAGTCATGAGAAAACTTATTGAGCCACACACCATCAACAGATCAAGAGACCAACATCTTTGAAGAACTCCCACTGCCTTTTGTATTGAACTGTCTGAGAGTTTACAATATCAGAATTATAGAGAAGATATCAAGAGAATTTCTTACATCCGGAGTCCAACCCCTCTAAACAAACGTGAGGGGGAATATATAGAGGTTACATACAAAAATATCTCAGGTATGGAGTCATCTGAGAGGAAAATATCTCTTACACTAGTATAGAGAGAGTAGATGAGAAGTTATTGCAAGCATAAATGCCTCTTAAAGGCCTTAAACTCCTATCAGGATAGAATTTTTGACTTTTGGGCACTGCGGAGTTAACTGCGCGGCTTTATCATAAATATAGCTTTGAAGTGCTTTGTGACTCTGATTTTCGGTATCTTCTTGACCCTGCCACCTGTACCTGCTGATGCTGCTGTTGATGCCGAGTACCTGTGCTGAGTTGGCTCAGCGTCTTTATGCTTGCTGTCATGGCTTTGTCCACCTGTAGATGCAATATGGACTGAATTGCTTGAAAAAAGATTTAATTCCTCAGCTTTGGTTCAAAAGTAGCTTTATTAAATCCTGCCATGTGTCCTAAGGGGGAAGCTGATGCCTCAAAATCGACCCTAAGGTCTCATCATCTTCTGTATACTTATAGAAATGAGGAGGCTCATCAAATAGATGGGCTACTTCATTTTTAATAAAAAATAAATTATCTAACTTTTCAAAAAGAACCTGTCCTGTTAGTGGGCCTGCTGAAGATGACCCAGTAGCCTCAGCAATTTGAATTGCTGCAAAACTGCTTACCCTTTTGATGTATTTTTCATGAGATAGGAGGTTCCCTGATTCAATCAAGTTGGGAAGTCCTCTGTCCTGTAGGGCTGCGAACCTATTCTGGAACTTATTTATGTCTGCCTGTATATCATGTACCTTCCTGTCCAGTGTTTGAATCAGGTTCTTCATAGTTGTGGTTCTTTTGATTAGGGAAATGGTTTCTGTCCTATTGGCAATTCCCATTTTTATTAGTTGAGAACCGGTCCTATAATTAAGGACCTCAATCATCTTTGGGGCAAGGTCTTCCATGTTGCCTAGGGAGTTTCTAGCTCTTTGTAGTTCCCTTCTTGCCCTGCCAAGGAGTCCTATCTGCTCATGTATAGCATCAATGTACTCCCACTGGTTAGTGATTGATTGTCCAATGGCAGTCCATATCACTTGCTTGATCTCTGCTGTTACTGCCTCAAAATTGAGCTGCTTTTCCAGCTTTGTAATTTTCTTCTTTAGGGCTTTTATTTCCCTTTCCCTCTCAGCTACATTTTGCTTATACTTATCATATCTCTCATTTACCTTTGCTAAGCTTTCCTTGGCCTGATTGAGCTCTGTCATTTGAGCCTCTAGCACTTGGAGCTCTTGCCTTAGTTTTTGCATATCTAGGCTCTCTGTCTACTCTGTCGGTGGTGCTGCAGTGGCTGGCTCTGTTGTTGTTGGCTCTGTTGTAGATGGAGCTGTTTCTGATGCTTGCTGCTTTGGAGGGATGTGCTCCTTAGGGGTCTCCTCAATGTTTATTGTCTCTGTAGAGGATTTGGAAGACTGCCCTCTTTCCTTCCTTTGTAGAGCTGCTTCTAATGTAGTCTCCGTATCCTGCAGCTTCTGTTGGGTGTCAACCAGCTCTTTATATAGGGTCATCAATAGAGCTGTTGCATCCTTTTCTTGCCTCTGCTGGGCAACTTCATCTGTTTGTGGATGTAGCGTTGGGGGGATCTTCATTTTCTTCTTAATTGCTGCTACATCTGCATCCCTTAGTTTAAGGACCTCCTGTATGGCCTTAACATCATTGGGATCATGTCCAAACTCTATGATAATGTCTTCCAGTGCCTTGATTCTATTGTCCTTGGCTTGGGAGGATGCCCTCTCCAACTCAAGCTGTGCTGCTGTGTTGTTCAAACTGTTTTGCAGCTTATAGCTTATCAAGGTCTTGTCCGCCAAGGTGGCATAGACCATCTCACCCGTTTGCATGTGAAGCTCGATCTGGTCCATAGGGTGGATGTCTTTTGCAAGGACTTCTAAGTTTGTCCTTATATAATCTGCAGGTGATTGAGGTCGCTGCAATGTAGGAGTAAAATGACTCATAGTCAATTTTCTCTCTTGCACATCATAGGCAGCCATGAGCCTTTGTTGATTTGAGGGAGCCATGTTCAATAGATAGTTGTAGAGCTTGATCTTGATTGGCTCACTCCTCCTTTTGGCATCCTTAAACTGCTCCTTGATGCCTGCAGCTGTGTCCTTATCTTGCCCTGAGGAGCTGACCTCCCCAAGTGCTGTCCTGTCCTGCTCATGTTGCATTGAGATGGCAGAGGTCTCAAAGCTGTGCATTTCTTCTTCTGAAAGTGGATTCAGCCTCTGCCTTTTATCTGGACCTTCTGTGAGAGGGGTCTCCCTCTCCCTTTTCCTGCTGGTGTCCTCCCTCTGAGGGGTTTGGAGGACTGAGGAGTCTATCCTAGAGTCTTGTCTGGGAGGAGCCATGCTGGTTGTCTTTTCTTGGGTGGCTCCCTGGCCTTCTCCTCTTTGTTTTTCTTGGTCCTGTTGACCAATTTCTTACTGCTGTTGCTCTTGCCGGCCCTGCTGGCCTTGTTGGATCTGCTGGCCTTCTTGGCCCTCTGCCTCTTCCATTACCTTTTCTTTACCTTTGTCCTGCCCTTGATTTGAAGTCTGTGCTGCTTCTTGTGGTGTTGCAGATGAGGAAGCTGACATTGTGGTGTGAGCACTTGGTAGGGCAGGCACCTGTGAAGGACATTCCAAGTCAGCCATCTTTAATAAATGTCTTTTAGCCCTTTCCACTAACTCTTCTTGAGACACAGGCTCTATCAAGGTATTTTTCTTCCATTTGTCCAGGTTTGCATGTCTTGATATTAGGAGCATGCTATTATGCTCATAGCTGGAGAGTTTATATTTTAGTCTCCTCTTGGATATAAAACCATTTGGGTCATATGGTTTCCAAAGGAAG
>APFE030856672.1:28370-62639 GCA_000404065.3 Pinus taeda
AAGCTCCGAGTGCTCCGAAGCTCAGACCACTCCAATATGGTCCTTAAACCATTACTAATGCAGTGGGAAACAATGTTTTGGAGCACAAAAGTCCCCCATTCCTTGGCTTGCACCAAGTGTTCAATATGGATCGCCCTCGACCATGCTTCCCACCTTTATTGGACACATCAAAGATTGCAGAACATCTCATCAGGGACCAAGTTAAGCAAAAAATTCCCCATCTCATGGAGGCACTCAGTGCAATGGTGACCATTACTTCCTAAGGGGGGGGGTAATGATCCAGGTGTATGTTGGTGACCACCCACCTATCCCACTTGGACCCCTACCACTGCCTCTTTTAGTTTTTCATATTTCTTAATTGTAGCACAGTTTACTATTTTTGGCAGTTTTTTGGGTCCTAAACTTTTGAAGCCGTTTTAAGGCTCTAAATGACATTTTTTTTTGGAAAAATTGCTCAGTAATTTGAAAAGTAATTGTATCAACTATTGTAGTCCTTGGAGAGATATTTCCAACGAGGTATCATACATGTCAAATGGAGATCATATGACCAAGTTATGATCATGGGAAGTTGGTAGCCCAACTAACCCCAACGAGGCCCATAAACTATTGTTCTTACATATCCTCATATTAGGGTTTTGTTTGTTTAGGGTTTTCTCTTATTGTTCAATAATAAATAGGCCCTTGAGCCTCATTGTAACCCAGTTTAGAGGCATGCAGCCACCACATCTCTTCTCATAGATAAGATACCATCGCCCAAGCTAGTCTTATTTCCATTCTGTTTGTAAGCATATTTTAGTATTCGACATTAATGAAATGAAGTGTTATTTATACTGCATCTCTGTATTTATGGTTATATCTATGATTTTTTGCATTCTTGTTTAAATCCGGATCAATTTCTATATCTTTAAAGTCAATGATATTTGGATCGAAAATACGATCTTTTCAATTGGAAAACCACAAGAAGAACCTTGGCATATGTATCCATTTAGGATATTTGTTTCTAGACTTGATTTGGCTTATTGAATAGTGTTTCTCTTCCCTATCTGATTTGGGTAGAGAAGGGTAAAGTGAAAAACTACAGTGAGCAAACCATAATTAGACGTTTGTATACTTGTCTCTGAACGGGCAACCTCTCCTTCTCTCAATAAATCAAAATCCTCCTACACCCATGCTACATATGTTCAATAAATGCTTCAAGCTTATCTTTTAGAAAATAAAATAAACAATGAAAGAAGAGAAAGGCTTCCTATGTAGAGAGGTGAAGAAAGAAACTTGACTGGGGTACCGAACAAGCTTGTTGGCAGTGAAGCAATTCTTACTTTCCTGTAGTGACTCCACCAAGGTACTCAACAGGATTGCTAGTAGTAGATCGACACTAGAGATGAAACTCATATCTAATTATATTTAACTTACAATTTATCTTACCCTTATCTTAGATCAAAATAATTGTGTTATGTTTTGCTGAGTAAAGAAATAAGTGAGGCTACATCGTTAACCGATTGGAATGCATAAGATGAGATAATCCACTAGATGAATCAATAACTCTGAAATAATTGAGACTTCATGCATAAAATAAGACCAAGAGAAATTGGAGTTTTCCAATGTGTCACCAAGTGTTGTCGTTATGAAAATGACCCTCCAAAATGCTTGTCTAAATTAATTTTTGAGCCTAAATTAACTATTGTTTCAAGATACCTTGTGTTGTCATATTATTTGCTCATGTTTTTAAGGGTCGACTATCCTGGAAATAATTATTAAGTGTCGTTTCCTCTTAAGTCAAAGTATTCTAAGTGTCGTTACCTTATCTTTACGAGTGCTTGTGTCATATTTCTAAAGATAGGAAAAGGCCTAGCTTTTCTTGACTTAGTAACTAGTTCTCACTCAACATGCATCACACACAAAAACCAAGAAAGCACCCCCTTTTTTCTCTAAGAAAACCACACTTTCCCAACTTAGCAATCAGAAAGGGCCATTGTTCATTAGAACTACACCCTTCATAAGCAAAAGTGAACTTCAAACTCACAGTGAGAACACTTTCAACTCTCAGTGAGGAATGCACTTCTTATTGTTATCAATTGTGCCCAAGTCAAGTGCACTCCATCTCAATGGCTGCGCTCTAGTCTTCCTAGTTGAGAGCACTCCATCTTTCCTAGAACTGCACCCTCTTCCTCTTCATGTATGCACTTCCCCTTGTCGCATGGTGAGTGCACACCTGGAGAATAAGATCCCACTCCACTTCACGTAACTAACTAACTCATTGATTGGCAAGTGGTGCAAATGCATGAAATTGCCTTGAATTTAAGTTTTCTTTATAACCATCATATCTAATCATTCATTCTCACAATCATTTTCACTTTGGGTTGGGCACACTTCTTTTCATCGAGTTTCTCTTCGATCTTTATCAAAAGTAAGTTTTGCACATCACTTTTCTTGATTTATTTTGTTATTTGGCCACCACTTTTGTTTCCTTGTTGGGATTTCAACATGTTCTAGTTTCTTTAGTGGTGTTTCCATCCATTCTTCTTGTTACAAGTGTCATCTTGTTGTTGCAAGTGGCATTTCTTGTGAAAATTTAAATTTTATCCCCTGAGAAAAGGTGTTATTAAGGCTAAGCAAAAAAAGAGACAGAGAAAGTAGGAAGAAGAAAAGATAAAGTAGGATGACATGCTAAAGAAGAAACAGGAAGCACAGGAGGAAATAAGGAAAGTAGAAGAGGAAAGGAGGAGGATAACGTAAGAATAACAACAAGAGCAGTTACATGAGAAGGAATCCACATAAAAGCTGAAAGAGCAATAAATGACCCAAGAGATAGAAGCAAAATTGGAGGAGGAATATGATATTGATTCCATTGAAGATGAACCAGGCATTCCATCATACTTCCTCTTACAGGTGGGCATATCCAATTCAGTGAGATGGGAATTAGACATCCCTCAGAAGATAAGGTCTTGGATGTATGTAATATTACCTTTGATCAATTGAATAAGAGGATCATGAAAGAAATATGAAGGTACTTCCCAAATTATCTTGAACATCCAATCTTTGTATCCACTAAGAAGGTAATAGTTTCTAACAACTAGAGAAACCCTCGAGTAGTTATGGTAGCTAATGTTTCTTTCTCAAAAGAAGTGCAAGGAAACTCATAATACCTCATGAGTGAGAATTCATGGTTGAGGAAAAAATTGGTCCTGAAAAATGACAAATAAATCACCTCACTGTAGAAAATCAAAGATTGTATCCTAATAGTCTCAGTACTATGGAATTCTAGTCAGTTGTACTTGAAGAACTGGGGTTAATGGAAGACACTACGAAGAAGTTATATAATGAAATTATTCTCCTACATGAGATGGTTGCACCTCTGGTTGGAATACAAAAGAAAGCTCAAGAAATATTTAAGCTCCTAAAGGTTGAAAATAGGGATGTTGATCTGATAAAAGAGTGGGGTATCAAGTACCATGATGTTCCATACAAGTTGGTCAAGAAGGATAGAATTGTTGCTAAGATGGAAAAAGTATAATTGAGGTTCCATATTAAGGACTAAACCCATCTCGGTGAACAAGCAACCAACACTATAACTTCAAATGGTCGATTGCACAACGGTTTGGAGTCTCTGATACAAAAACACGGAATGTATTCTATGGATGCATTAGGGGAAATCAAAGATAAGGATGTCATTATGCAGGAGATAAAGAAATACATTGATAAAATTGGGAAAGCAATAGGGAAGGAGGATTTGGACATCACCAAATACATTATCCTACATCATCCAATTGCACTAACTACAATTCATATGAAGTTATCTTGACCGTGGAATAATGTACAATCTAGCTCAAAATCCATAATGACAAAAGCATGGAGGTTAAGATGAGATACATTGTAGAGCTTCCCTCTTAATTCAAATTTATCATGACAAAGTTTAGACCTTGGCACTCATATATCACAAATGAATTCCATGTTGAAGTTACTGATTTGTCTCTTTCTCCTACATGAAGATATTTTGTCTTATTAGATTTTTGTCTTATGTAGCCATCATCTTATATGTAATCTATCTTTTGTGAACAATAAGTCCAATGTAATAAAACCCAAGAGACATAAGTGCAATATGAAGATACACATGTGGAATATAAATAGTCATGGAATATGAAGAGTCATATGGAATCCCGTAGGCCATAAAAGTTGAAGAGTCATCAGGAAACTCAACAGTCATTGTTATTTTCTATAAATAGGTCCTCATAACTCATGGAAACGGCTTGGACCTTTATATAATTGGCCTTGGGTTATCTTGTTGTGCATAAGGGAGAATATCATTCTTTGGAGAAGCAAGTTGTAGCTTCATGTTCCACTTTTGGATCTAGTGTTTCACCTATGTAATGGTGTACTTGGAATTTTTCATTAGTTATTAAAAGCTCCTTGAGCCATCACTCTTTGATGCATGTATCGTGGATGTAGTAAGACTTTTATTTATATGTTTTTGGTATATGTTTATATATATATATTGAATATAATGAACTATTTCATTGCTTTGGATATGGATCTTGTTGGATGATTGTTGTTATTATCTCATGATTATTGTTCATCTTCTGAACTAATTTGCAGATTGATCAACAAGTTACTCATATTCCATCCCGTATCTCTCTTAGGCATTATTATTTTCCTATTAGAGGCTCATCTCCGTCTTGTTCGTGAAAGCTCCCTTTACACTCTACATTCAGTGTTACACAAAGCTTACGTGCTTGAGCCCCAAAGTGGTGTTTACAATCTCCTATGTATGTGTTGCAGCCAAGACACACTTCTAAATCACTTGTAATGGTGGCCACAACATATAACGAGATGGGGCTCCTACTCGAAATAGTGTGACATCTAATTACTACATCACATTGAGGAGACCCCCAATCTGTTGGCGCATCCAATGCCATCAAAATTCCCCTAATTAAAATTAAGATAATTTAGGAGAGGAGAAAATTGTATTTTCATGTAATTATAAATTTTAGGAGAGAATCTAGAGTTTTTATAGTGGTTTTGATAAGCTATCAAATTCTTTTCATGTAATAGTTTTATTTAGGCAATATTGTTAAGTGATTAGTTGATCTAGATGAGATTTTCCCAAAAATCGAGGATTTGATTCCACCATGAGAACTAGATTGATTCTCTTATGAAAATGTATAAGAAATGATAATGTAAAGAGTGTGCGAGTACGAGTGAGAAATCCAAGGCAAACCATAAAACCCAGAAATGTTCGAGAAAGTAAAAGAAAGGGACAAATTAATTGTATAACTAGGATATACTTGTGTTGAAAATAGCAACAAGAAATGTTAAATATAGAAGTGATAAATTTAGTACTTCTATAAATAGCATTTTGGGATACCTTCCTATTTTGGTTAGTCCCTGAACTAAAATAGAGAAGTAAAAAATTTGAATTTGATATTAGCAGAGGTTTGTAAAATAATTAATTAATTCACAATGAGTTAATTAGTTGTAGAAAATCAAACATGAAGTCTATGTGAGGACATGCAACAGTTTCTCCATTTGATTGTGGAATTTATCCATCAGTTAAAGAGATAAGGATGAGTTGTAATATTGAGTTGTAACTAGTTGGCTCAGTTAACTGAGTTAAGTCCAGTTATATTAATTCAAATAATTTGTTGAATTAATTGTGGGTTCAGTTAATTAATGCATGCATGCATGTAACTGCTACACTTCAGATAACTGAATAGTCTCTCATAAATAACTCATGCATGTCAGTTTAGACAGAGACCCAATTGAGATCAGATGGAGGGACAGTGTACTATCAGTTGCTAGAATATTCCATTGTGAATATCTGTTGCTTGCAGAAGTAATTCTTTCCTTGAGGATTGCGCAGTTACTTCTTCAGTTTTTGTGAGTGTGATGAGGCCAATTCACACATGTGGCACCACTGGACCCCAAGAAAAACTACGCAAGGAAATAGGAGGCTTGGAGGGCTTGAGGAGGACATATCTAGTGTCTATTCAGTCTGTGAGTTGTATTGTTTGATTGTAGAGAGAGCGGGATAGCTTGAGAGCTGATTCCTTTTGTAACTCAAACATATTTCCACTTGTATGATAATACAGAGATTGGGGTTTTAGGTTGAGGCTTTCCCTGGGTTATTTCTTATGTGTTATGTGTGATTGATTTCTCATTCTTAGTTATACGTGTTCTCATTGATCTTGCTCATATTCGATTAAGCTTCCGCAAAGTTTGTTGTAGAAGTAGATCATGTATTTTGCTTTAGTATATTGCATAATCTGTTGATCTACGGTGGGAATCTCTACATGGTATCGGAGAAAAGGTGATCAAAGGAGAAGAAAATATATACAAGATGGGAGAAGTTCAAATTTTTTTGTTCTTGAATATAGAAATCGAGTTCTTATCACATCTCAATTTCAGCAATGGCGTTCAACAGTTTAAGACTCGAATATGCTCTTGATGGCAGTTCAAATTATATAGCCTGGAAGGATTTCATGGAAGCAGTATTAGAGGATAACGATCTAAAGGACTTCATTGATCAAGAAGTCCCCAAGCCGACTGATGCTATTGAATTGGCGGAATGGAAGAAATGTGTGGCTAGAGAAAGGAGAATCCTTCTAGAGGGAGTTCGAGACCACATAGTCTCGAGTCTCCATGGGAAGGATACACCATTTTCGACGTGGAAAACATTGAAAGATCTATATCATAATAGCAGCAATTAGAGGAAGCTGGCACTGAAAGACAAGCTTCGTAAAATCAAGTGTTAAAAGGGCGGCATGATCTCTACATATCTAAACAAGCTCACCACCTGCAGGGATGAGCTTGGAAGTGTAGGGATAATGACCGCTAATGATGACATGGCGAGTCTTGAACTCCTCGGTCTTCCTAAGAGCTGGCATAGCTACTGAGACTTGGTTAATGGAAGAGAAAAACTACCATATTGGGAACGACTTTGGTTGGATCTAATGCATGAGGAAATAAGAAGAAGCACCAGATATGGATCCTCATCGAAGTAAGATGATGAGGAAAATCTAGCCTTGGCGAATAAGGCGAGGAAAGGGGAAGGGAAGGCATCCCATCCCAAATCCGGTTCTTTCCATGGTGGGAAGAATTTTTACAAATAAAAAGTGTGATGCTTTCATTGTCATGAAGTGGACCATTATGCTACAAATTGTCCACAAAAGAAATCCAAGAAGGGATCCTCGAAGGGATCTGATGCTGAGGCACTGGCCTCACACTTTGAGTTGGATTTCTCTCTTATTGCATGCATGGTTTCATCCATGATGGGATGTGTGTGGTACCTGGATAGTGGAGCTTCATTACACATGTCAGGTGACAAGAATATTTTTAGTACCTTGGAGGAGAAGGATATCCAGATGTAGATCAAGATGGGCGATAATGGAAAGTAACGTGTTTCAAGTGAAGGTACAACTGTGTTTCAGAGTGAGCATGGAGCTCCCCTCGCCCTGATAGATGTAAAGTATGTACCAGGTCTGAAGAAGAATCTTGTGTCTGTTGCTATGCAAGAGATAAAAGCTATGATGTAGTCTTTAGTAAAGGAAAGGTATTCTTGAGCCATATTGGTACTGGACAGACAAAGCGAATCGGGATTCGAGTAAAGAATCTCTACAAGCTGGAGGTAGATGATTGTTCTGCATTGAGTTCCAAAGCTGAGATGGTGCAAAGCCAAGATATTGTTGAGCTATGGCATAGAAGATTGGGCCACTTGCACCATGGAGCCCTCAAGATCATGCAGCAGATTTCTACCGAGCTACCCAAGGGAAAACTGGAGCAGACGAATACATGCAAAGGTTGTACCTTGGGTAAGTATGCAAAATATTCCTTTCTAGATCGAGACAGTAGAGCTGGAGAAATCTTGGAGTGAGTTCACTCAGATGTTTGTGGACCTTTCTCTACAGCCTCCACCACTAAACAAAGGTAATATGTTATTTTTATTGATGATTTTTCTCATAGATGTTGGATCTACTTTATGCAAAAGAAGGATTAGACCTTCTTTAGGTCTTGTCAATTTAAAGCCTTGGCAGAGAAAGAATCTGGAAAGAAAATAAAAGCCTTGCATAGCGACAATGGTGGAGAGTATGTCTCCCAACAGTTTAAAGACTTCTGTGTTGTAGAAGGAATTAAACGGGAATTGACGACACCCCATAACCCATAGTAGAATGGGGTGGCCAAAAGGAAGAACAGATCGATTATGGGAGCAACTCGAGCGATGTTTCATGACCAAATCCTACCACTACATTTGTGGGTTGAGGCATCGTATACTGGGAATGAAGACACCTATGTAGGCCTTTTCCTGGAAGCAACCAAATGTGAGTCATTTCTGAATATTTTAATCATCAATTTACTGTCATGTGACCAAAGATGCTCGAAAGAAGCTAGATCCAACAACTGAGTTGGGAATACTTATGGGGTACATGGATACACCTCACAACTATCGAGTGTACCTACCTACCAGTCAGAGGATAGTGATACGTAGGGACCTGAAGTTCAACGAGAAAAAATCCATGCAATTATCACTTGAGAGGGAGCTCAAGTTGCATGCAGAGGAGGAGCCTCAGATTAATGCGGAGTAGCTGCATGCAGAGGATCAAGGAGTGAAGACATCCACTCATGCTGAGACTTCTAGATATGGGCGGAAATGCTCAAGGGAAGCTAACATGTTGATGCTAGATGCATGGGAGAATGTGGGACAACCATATTCTCAGTGCAGATAGAGGAGGTCACTCAAGCAGTACACTAGGTACATGGCCCTGGTTGGGGAGTGTGTAGATACCGAACCTTCTTCATTCGAGGAGGCAGTGCAACAACCAGTCTGGGTTGATGCAATGGTAGAGGCGTACGACTCTATCATTAAGAATAGTGTGTGGGATGTTGTCCTGAGACCTCAAGGCAAGTCAATCGTGAGTTCCAGATGGCTTTACAAAGTAAAGTAGGCATCTGATGGTAGTGTTGAGAAACATAAGGCAAGGTTTGTTGCCCGAAGTTTCTCACAGGTTGAGTGGATCGACTACGATGAGACTTTTTCTCCCGTAGCAAGGTAGTCATCGATTAGATTGATGTTGGCACTATTAGCTCAAATGGGGTGGAATATCCACCAGATGAACATGAAGACAACATTCCTCAATGGGAAGATTGAGGAGGAGGTGTACATTGAGCATCCAAAAGGTTTCGAGACCTTCGATCGTGAGTTGCATGTGTGCAAACTCAAGAGGGCTCTGTATGGGCTGAAGCAAGCACCCCATGCTTGGTACACCAATATCGACAACTATTTCACTGGGTTGGGCTTCACCAAGAGTGAAGCAGATGTGAACCTTTACCACATCATGGTAGAAGGTAAACCATTGATCGTTGTTCTTTATGTCGATGATCTAATTTTGATAGGTGATGATCAGCTGATACAGTCTTGCAAGGAGGACCTTTGAAGAGAGTTTGAAATGAAAGGCATGGGTCTTATGCACTACTTTCTAGGCATGGAGGTGTGGCAGAAAGATGGTGAAGTATTTGTGTCTCAAGCCAAGTATGCCAATGAGATACTCAAGCGCTTTCACATGGTGAAGTGCAAGCCCATGCAAACTTCTCTAGCTAGGAACTATAGGAAGGAGGATGCTACTTTAGGTGAGGTAGTATCGACATCTTGTGGATTCACTTATGTATCTAGTGAACACATGACCTAACTTCTGCGTTGTGGTGAACTAGCTGAGTCAAGCTATGGTTCAGCCTACCAAGTTGTTTTGGAAGGCAGAAAAGCATGTGCTAAGATACCTTCGAGGCACATATCAGATTGGATTGTGGTATAGACGGACAGAGGGAGTGAATCTTCAAGGCTTCACAGATGTGGACTGGGCAGGGAGTCCATCAGATCGGAAGAGAACTTCTGGAGGAATCTTCAACCTTGGTTCAACTGCAGTTTCCTAGTACAGTAGGAAACATAGATCAATTGCACTTAGCTCAGTAAAGGTTGAATACATGGCTACTAGTCAAGCTGCATGTGAGGCCATTTGGATGCGGAAGATTCTAGTGGGATTGTTTGGTTAGAGTGTGGATCCAACCATGATCTACTGTGATATTTAGAGTTGTATCAAACTTTCTGAGAATCCAGTTTTTCATGACAGGTCCAAGCACATTGATATTCGATATCACCATCTTAGAGACTGTGTGGTCAAGAGGATCATGTTGTTGCAGTATGTTTTGACCAAGGAAAAGGATGCATATATTTTGACGAAGGCATTGTCAAAATGCAAGTTTGAGTTCCACAGAGACAGGATTGGGGTTACTGATAATCCCTTTCTTGTTGAGAGAGAGTGTTGAAAATAGCAACAAGAAATGCTAAATATAGAAGTGATAAATTTAGTACTGCTATAAATAGCATTTCAGGATACCTTCCTATTTTAGTTAGTCCCTGAACTAAAATAGAGAAGTAAAAAATTCGAATTTGATCTTAGCAGCTATTTGTAAAATAATTAATTAATAAACCATGAGTTAATTAGTTGTAGAAAATCAAACATGAAGTCTATGTGAGGACATGCAACAGTTTATCCATTGATTGAGGAATTTATCCATCAGTTAAAGAGATAAGGATGAGTTGTAATTAGTTGGCTCAGTTAACTGATTCAAATCTAGTTAGATTAATTCAAATAGTTTGTTGAATTAATTGTGAGTTCAGTTAGTTAATGCATGCATGCATGTAACTGTTTCACTTCAGATAACTAAATATTCTCTCATAAATAGCTTATGCATGTCAGTTCAGATAGAGACCCAGTTGAAATCAGACGGAGGGACAATGTACTATTAGTTGCTAGAATATACCATTGTGAATATCTCTTGCATACATAAGGAATTCTTTCCTTGACAACTGCACAATTACTTCTTCAGTTTTTGTGAGTGTGATGAGGCCAATTCACACATGTGGCATCACTAGACCCCAAGAAAAACTACACAAGGAAATAGGAGGTTTGGAGGGCTTGAGGAGGACATATCTAGTGTCTATTTAGTCTGTGAGCTATATTGTTTGATTGCAGAGAGAGCGCGATAGAGAACTGATTCTTTTTGGAACTCAAACATATTTCCACTTGTATGATAATACAAATATTGGGGTTTTAGGTTGAGGCTTTCCCTAGGTTATTTCTTCTGTGTTATGTGTGATTGATTTCTCATTCTCGATTATATGTGTTCTCATTGATCTTGCTCATATTCGATTAAGCTTCCGCAAAGTTTGTTGTAGAAGTAGATCTTGTATTTTGCTTTAGTATATTGCATATTCTGTTGATCTACGGTGGGAATTTCTACAACTTGTACAAATTATGTGAATTAAAATTACATGAATATATATATTCTAGTATATCTAAGTTGATTTTTGTCAGTCAAGATAATATGCGTTGATGCTAATTGTTGAATCAAATCAAAGAAGAATTAAATCTACAGATGAGCAACATACAACTTTGAAGTCAAAGTACCAGTTTCATAAACTAGCCTTTTGGTTTATTTATCTTTCATATAATCATGTATGGTGCATATCTGAGTTCAAAAATCATGCAAATTATTATATAAGATGAGTACATTGGGCTTGATATTGGGCCTATGACGTGTGCTCTTGATAACAAGTAGTTAGGGTTCAAGCCCTTATCAGAGCCAAATATGTTTAATGTAGAATATTGCAAAAAGGAACCAACTTGAATTATAAGCTCCATCAATTAGAAGATAAATAATTTTCCATTAATAAATTCCCATCTTTCAACCATTCGCCGATCAAAAAATTAATTAAGTGATGAAAACCATTTATGAAACTGATATGATATCAACAAGCCTATTTTCATCACAACAAATCCATGTGACAAGCCTCCAAATTAGACATAAATTAAGGCCCATATAACCTTTCTTATGAACATGAAGGCTATATTAAATATATCCTTCTACACTTAATACTATTTGTTTTAGCTTTAATATGCTCTTAGGAAGGTTTAGAGATAATTGCATACTATGTGCCCAATATTATTTATTTTTGCAAAATATTGAGCGAATATTGAGTAAAATATGAATGGGATAATATAGGGACCTTCTCCCTACTACAAGATAGTCCAAGATTATTTTAATAAAACAAACTGAATATCATGAAATTATTGACAAATTCTGGAGCTTCATTGATTGAGAAAATATAGGAATGTGTTCCTTGCCATTTAATGAAGATTCCTAGTGTTGGGAACCAGATCCACTTTTTGAAGGATTTTGGAGCAGAAAGTTGCCTCCTTTCAAGAAGAATGCTTCATAATCACTTTGTATAAGTACCAATTCGAATTTTCCTCTAGGGGCATGTATTTCTTAGTCTTCTTGGGGAGAAAATTGTTATCTAGCAGCTCCACTTTCATTTCTAGTAGGGATGTACTAGGATTTATTTAGATAATGAATTTTGGTGCCACTTTTAGCTTCTAAAGCTTGGTTTCCTTCATAGGAATCTGAATTTCCTTGGAATTTTCCATCCCAGGAGTCTCATATCTTTATTGTACAATTTATTTATTTCCTTTGAATGTCTTTTTCACTTGCATCTCTTATTTATTCATTTACTATTATTGCTTCTTTTGTTGTAGGTAATATTGGTTATATGATTGAAGTGAGTTATTTTTCAGGTTATTTATAGATTCAAAAGCATGATTCATCCTTATAACAACTTTCAAAATTCATATTCATCATTGACCTACTTGGATTGGTTTACTAGTTTACAAATCTAGAGTTTCTGGAAGTCCCTTGTAGCAAAATAGTAGTAATTGTTTTCTATTTTTTAGAACGTGTTAATGAGATTCATTTGATTTTATTCTAGTTTTATTGGGTCATAAAAACATTCAAGTTAATAACAAAATTCACTCCATATAATTTTCACTTTATTAGGTTAGGCATTTGGTAGTTTGACTAGCTCACTAGTTCTTGAATTTCCAGTTTGTTGAGTAGTAATTTTTTGTTATTTTTTAGCACGTGTTAATAGGGGAAATTTGGAGTGATTCCACTTGGAATGGAGTCTTAGGGAATATTACTTAATAAAATCAAAATTCCGATCTCATTTTCATCTAATTTACTTGACATTCAACAATTTATCGCATGCATGTAGCAATCATGCCACTCATGTAACAGTCTTGTAGCAGTCCTATAACACTCTTGTAGCATGTGTAGACTTGAACAAATATGCTCCACAATATCAGTTTTTGTCTCTTAGGATTGAATAATTACCCATAGGCTCTAAATCCATGATTTAGGACTACCAAACACCACTCAGGAATTTCCTTTTCACCCCTCCAATACATCTCAACAATTTGGGTTAATGGACAAATTTATGCATTTGATAACACAATAATGATTTCCTTGATTTCCACATGAAGTGTCTAACGAAATTTTTCAATGGATATAACCTCTATGGAATTAAGGGATTGATTAAATTCTCTTTCCTTCATGCATGTTATATTGGTTTACTTTCTTTATTCTTAAGCTAGGGTTTCTATTTCAAACACTATTGTTTCCATTCCATAGATTAGGTTTCCTTTTCAATGCAACTTTTACATTCTGCAATTAGGATAGTGTTTGGTTTCATGATATTCACTTCATTTCATCATATCAATGAAAGAAGGACACATTGCATGTTGCACATAGAGTGTCGACACCTCTCAAGTTTGTGCGAACCCCAGGTTGATAATTTAAGTTGGTAGCCTTGGGAGTTGCAACATTCTTGTTATATTACTGGGATTCATAACTTTTTGGCACCGTTGTTGGGGAGGTGTCAAATTCTACACTATTTTCTTCCCTATTTGATTCATTTCTTTTACTTTATGCCAAAACACAAAAAAAAATCATTAAACATATTTCATTTCAAAAACATAAAATTGCATTGCATTAGAATTTCCATTCAAAAAAATCGTAAAACCAAAATATTCCTTCAATGCCACAACCTCCCCGCCCGCCCCCGCCCCCGATCATGTGGTGTAGTAAGAGCCACATCACCATCCAATTTTGCAAGTATAATAAGATGAGGTGACAACAAATGTAGTAGAAATGGATGGAGATGATGACAATGAGGAAGATCCTCTTGAATTTCCCATTCAAGATGTTAATAATAGTGTTCATATGAATAACATCCCTTCATCATTCCTTCACAACTTCCATGGCACTAGGTCAGAGGATCCATAAACTTTTCTCTTTAAATTTGAAATCATTTATAGATCTTCTGGTTACTTACTAAACACTCAAAAATTGACATTTTTTCTAGCGACATTGAAGGATAGAGCTATTAAATGGCTCATGAGTTTAGGGACTAATTCAATGAGATCATGGAATGATATGCAAAATATATTTCTAGAAAAATATAAAGATCATGATCTTAAAGAAGAAATATTTAGGATGACTAAAAAATAAGATGAGAGAATTGAGGATCTAATAGATAAATTTATGTATAATGTTTTTTTTTTGTAAATTAGGCTACTTCTATTATTATACAAAAAGCTACAAAAAGTTACAACGAGGCATGCCTCAGATTTCACCATTCAAAGATGGATTTAGCACAGTGAGACACATATTCAGACAGAAATTTGTCATCGACCAAGTCTGGAAGACCAGCAAATTGCTTAAAAACCCCCACCAGTTGAAAGATAATCCTAGTGACCCAGACATTGTTTTCAATTACAGACTCAAAATACCATATCCCCAGACTATTACATAGGACTAAATAGCCGCAGACATAAGCGCACTTAAAAACCGTGTTTAACAGGCAAGGAGCCGAGCATGGCTTCAGCTTTACAAGGAAAATCGCGCTGAGAAAACAGAGAACTTGACAAACCAGACGAACAGAATTAAAGTGCCATACCCACCACTCAAAAGTCCTGGAAACTGGCTTAGTCATCCACTAAGGTGGATGGTTGCTCTTCCACCACCCTGCAACCATATTGGTTCGGCTTGCTTGAGTCAGTGTAGGGTGCGTCGTCTTCGGCTGGAGCACTTGGACCCGCCACTGCACCCGCGGTTTTCTCCGGCATATTTCGTTGACCCAGAACTGGAGCAGGAGGCTGAACTGATTGGCATCAGTCTTGAGCAGGAGGCAGAGCTTGTTGACACAGGGCTGGAGCAGGAGGCCTTTTCTCCTCAGCAACTGGTGGAGGGACGACACGATCACACTTTTCGATTTTAACAGAGACGTAATAGGTTGCATTATCCAAAAGGCATGGGAAGCAAAACCGGGATGTGGGATGAGAGGTGTGCTCGCAGACAGAGGCACGAGCTCGCCCTCAACCTCTCCCTCGGCCTTGCCGGGCGCTATATGAGTCACCTGATGAAGAATCGGAGGAGCGCTGCGGGTTGGCTCTACCTCTGGCGCCTCCCCGAGACCCGCCTCTGTGGCTGCTAAGGCGAAGCCTTTCCCTTGGCATTGTGGGCTGGTATTGACAAAGAGATGGTGTAGAGAGCTATGGCCGAACTGTAAATGACAAAGCGGAGGAACAGAAGGCAGGATGACACTAGAAGACACAGGAGCATAAAGAAAATGAGAAAATTGAACAGGAAATTCAACAGTATGGACCAGGGCTACCAGAATCGTAGGCCAAGGTGTGAACCTCCAAAGGCCCCGATAAGAGAGCCCAGGAGCGAGGGAGAGATGAACAATGTTAACGGGAGACTCCACATAAAAAACCTGGGCATTCAGAAGCGCAGGCCGAGGTCTGTGTCTGTGAGACCTTCTGCGGTGTCCACAGTTTTGCAAACCACCACACAGAAGAACCCAAAGCCAAACGTTAACCAAAACAACAGAAATGAAATGCATTACCATCCCAAGCATGCTGTAAATATATTGAGTATCCGTTGTCCGCGCCATGTGCGAACCAATACACTGCAGCTGCCTCCCGGAAGCCGAAGTAACAGAGCACGCGCGAAGCATTATGCCATGGGCAGTTGGCTTGCTTTAGTTTACACTTCCTGCTTTCAATTTGAAGCCATAGGGGTGGCAGGCCTTAAATGGTTCTGTACAGGTGGTGGGGCTGGGCTACCACTTGCCCAGTGGGAAGCCCGCCCCCGTACCTCCCTCAATTACTCTCACCCGCAGCCGGAGATGAAGATCCTGGAGCACCAAAGAGTGGCAATCCTGTTGAAGTTGTATATCTTCTGCATCATGGAGAGTGCCTGTGTAGTGAGGACGATGCTGATTCACCCCTTGGTTTGCCAATCTATCTGCTACTTTGTTGGCCGATCGCCTAACATGATTGAAAAGGATATTGTTAGGGCATCGAAGCCTTACTTCCAATGTTTCTAGTTTGCTGAGAAGTCTCCAGCTGGAGGCTATTTTTGCCGCAAAGGTCCCTGCTTGGATTCTAGTAGCCGCATTGATAAGAATCAGGGAGTCTCCCTCCACCTCCAATGGATAGGAATTGTGTTGATCTGCCACACAAATTCCTTTCCACATTCCTTCCAACTCCACCACATTGTTGGTGTTTGTGCCTATTGATCCATAGTAGATGTGTTCCACTGATCCTTCGGTGTTCCTAATGATGCCTCCATATCCTGACGGACCGGGATTTCCTTTTGCAGCACCATCAAAGTTTAGTTTGAAAGTAGCTCTTGCGGGGGGGGGACCATTGAGAGGGGGAGGTGACCTTGAGAGGATTGCTGGGATTGCCTTGCAGGGAATATGAGATGTTGAGATTCCAGGAATTCCAGATGCTTCTTTCACAGGGTGACGTTGGCCAATCATGTTATGTCCAAGATCTGAGCGCCAACGTTTCTTGTAGATTATGCTTCAAGAGTAGGCAAAGGATTTCTACGGATCTTCTCCTGTTGTTGAAGACCCTATTGTTTCATTCCTTCCATAATAACCAATACAGAAAGCCTGGAATGAGGTTCCATAAGGAGTTCAAAATGGGGCTTTGATAAGGGTGCTTGGGCCAAGTTCTGAGAATGTTTGCTATGTCCCCCTCCTTGTCCCTTATTCCGTTGTTGCATTGGTCGAATTTTTCCTAGAGCTGAGCGGCAAGTGGGCAGGTCTCCATGAGATGTATGATGGTTTCCTCTTGGCTAGTGCAGTTGGGGCATCGTGAGGGACCTATGAAGCCTCTTCTTTGTAGATTATCCCAGGTTAGTATGCGGCGTTTGCTTAAGAGCCATAGGAAGGTAGATACCTTGGGCCATAATCTTGACTGCCATATGTGAGTCCA
The DNA here is from genome assembly GCA_000404065.3 of Pinus taeda. Taxonomy (NCBI): domain Eukaryota; kingdom Viridiplantae; phylum Streptophyta; class Pinopsida; order Pinales; family Pinaceae; genus Pinus; species Pinus taeda. Next base: position 45,545 of record APFE030856672.1, read on the forward strand.
TAATTGGTCCCTCTCTGTGGGGCTTTGATCAAGCGTATGGTATAGGCTTCTTTGGTGGTGAAGATTCCTCTTGAGGTGTGACCCCATCTCAGTTTTTCCGGCTGAGTAGAGGGTTTGATTTTCCTTTGATTTAGCTCCTGATCTATATCTTCATAAGTCTCTCCCTGCCAATCTGTCTGCCAAGAGCTAGCGAGTTTCCATTGTTGGAAATCTTGAGTCTCTTGTTGCTACCAAAATTGAGAGACTTTAGATATATTGGATTGCTGCATGTGGTTCCGCCAAAGAGGTTTGTGGAAGATCGTGGCTAGTTTTGGTAGCTGCTGCCATGAGTCCTCCCAGAACCTCGCTGAGGTCCCCGAGTGAATCTCCCAAAAGCTGTAATCTTGTATGAAGGCACAATGTATTTTAGCCGAATTCCAGATCATGGATCCTGATATGCTTGGACTAATTCAGATGAGCTCATCCCACTGACTTCCGGGCGCGTATTTAGCTTGCCACAGCTTTGCCCAAGGGATGTGCGGCTTTACTAGCCAATTCCACCAGATATTTGCTCCCATTGTGCCATTGCTTTGTATGGGGTCCCTTATTCCTAGTCCTCCATTGGATTTTGATTGACATACCTCAATCCATTTAACAAGGGCCCATTTCCTGTTGAGTCCAGTCGAGCCTCAGAGAAAGCCCCATTGAAGGTTACGGATGGCCTTGAGCACCCATTTGGGAGCCTCTAGAATGGAAAAAAGATACAAAGGCATTGCTTGGAGGACCGATTTGATTAAAGTAAGCCGACTGGCTATATTTAGCGATCTGTAGGTCCAAGATGAAAGTCACACTTCCAATTTATCCAACAGCGTACGCCATGAAGCATGCTTGAGGGCAGATGCCATGAGAGGAGCACCCAAATACTTGGAGGGCAACACAGCAATAGAGAAACCCAAAATACGAGCAATATTACGTTGAGTGGAGACAGGGGAATTGAAGAAGAAAAGATGGGATTTGGAGGCATTAATCGAGGTTCCAGAGGCTTCAGAAAAGAGGGAGAGAAGGGCTTTAAAGGCTTTGGCTTCTTGATAGGAGGGATGACCAAAGAGCATCGTATCATCCACAAATTGCTGATGAGATAACGGATGAAGACCATGGATCGCTAGACCTTTGATCGCCTGAGAGGAAACAGCATGGTGGAGGAGGTGACTGAGTCCTTTAGCCATAAGAACAAAAATGAAAGGGGAGAGGGGATCCCCTTGACGAATGCCTCTCGATGGACGGAAGGGTATGGTCGGGGAGCCATTGAGGAGAACCAAAAAGCAAGGAGAGGTTATGAGGTTCATGATCCAGCGAGTCCAGGTTGCATTGAATCCAAAGGCTAGTAGCATTTGCTAGATATATTCCCAACTGAGCTTGTCGAAGGCTTTAGAGAGATCAAGCTTCATTATCATACCCGGTTTTTTGAGAATTTTTAAGGAGTGGATCACTTCGTTGGACAAGATGATGCCATCCATAATCTGACGCCCCTCAACATAACCTGTTTGCTCCGGAAGGATGAGAAGAGGAAGGAGAGGTTTAAGCCTGTTGGCCACAACTTTGGAAATGAGCTTGTAGATGACATTACAAAGGGCAATTGGCCTGTATTTATCTGGCGTGTTAGCTTCTTTGCCTTTGGGGACAAGAGCAATGAAGGTAGAATTGAGGGAGGGAAGGACCCAGTGCATGGAAAGAGATTCTTCCACTAGGTCCAACACTTCAGCACTGATCAAATCCCAGAATTCATGAAAGAAATTGGAGGTAAAACCATCAGGTCCAGGTGCCTTATCATCTTTTAGTTGAGCCATAGCTTCTTCTACTTCCTGCATGGTGACCTGTTTTAGGAGATTTTGATTCTGATCATCCATGATTATCTTGGGGATGTGTTGTGTAACTGATTTGATGGTGGATGAGCGACTCCCTGGTTGTTCTTTGAGTGCTTCCTGGAAGTAATCTTTGAATTCCTTCTCAATATCTTCATGCTTTTCTAATCTGCTCCCCTAACTGTTGTTGATGAAGGCTATGTTGTTATGCATTCGACGTTGAATGGTGGATCGGTGAAAGAATTTTGTATTCTTTTCGCCTTCCTTTAGCCACCTGATTCTAGATTTTTGCCGCCATAGGATTTCCTCCTGTAGCCTTCGGGATTCTAGTTCTGTCCAGAGGGTGTGCTCCTTTTCTGCTAATTCTTTTTTCCTTCCCTCTGTTATAATTGTTTGCTGAAGAGCACACATGTTCTGCTCCAGACTTTTCCTTGCTTCCAGAATGTTACCAAATCTTGATTTGTTCCAGGCCTTGATAGCTTGCTTGAGGTGTCTGAGCTTCTGTTGAAATTGAAACATTTTTTCTCCTGTTGGGGGAGTGAAGGACTTCCAGACAGCTTGCACCATTTCTTTGAATTCTGGATGAGTGAACCAGAAGGACTTGAAGCGGAATGGGCGATTGCATTGTTTACCTGGACGCGTCCATTGGAGCATGATGGGCCAATGATCAGAGCCGCCTTGGGGTAGGATGGAGGCGTGAAACTCTCCGCCCATATGAATGGCATTGTCTTAAATGAGAAAGCGATCTAATCTGGACACGATATGGTGTGATCCCCTTCGTTTGTTTGTCCAGGTAAACGTACCATTTGAGGTTTGTATATCAATGAGTTGATTGGTTTGTATGAACTCTTTGAGTCCTGCGCTATCCTCTTCTAATCTCATTCGCCCTCCCTTTTTTTCCTGTAGATTCGTGATGATATTGTAGTCTCCCCCGCTTATCCAGAGAAGGTGATATCTAGTTACATTGAGCACTGTAAGTGCCTCCAACACTTCTAATTTTTTATGCAAGTCTTGCGGGAAATAGGTGTTGGTCAGTAAACCATGCAGCTCCGTCCATAGGAGATGAAATGTAGCTTGAATGAAATTATGTGAGGCATGAAAGTCCTAAAGAGTGAGGATCTGTGGATTCCAGACTATAGCAAGTCCCCCTGAGGCTCCTATCGCATCTACTGATACAGAGCGACTGCCAAGCCAAGCTTTGCGGAGGATTTTTTCAAGATGGACATTAGTACTTTTTGTTTCCTGTAGAAAAACAATTGCTAGTTTCTCTAACTGAATCATGGTTTTTAGCATTCTTTGTTTTGAGGGGCTATTGAACCCTCTCATATTCCATGAGATGAGCTTCATGAGTAACAATGATGTTGGGGCTTGTAGAACTTCGTCAGCTTTGGGAATCTCCCAGATTCCATTAAGATCTCGCCCAGAATGATAGTTCGTTGTAGATCAGTTTTGCGTCCTCTTTTTTTGTTTCTTTTAGTATTTTCTTTCCATCCCAAGGACTGCCTGCTTGTATGCCCAGACATTTATTGTGTTGCGCTTTGGTGAGAACCCCTTCCAGTCTATCTATTTCCCAGGGAGGTATGGAGTTGTATTCTTTCTGCTTGCATGTTGTTTCAAGTTTTAGGATATCCAACCCATCTAGACTCACAGTCTCTGGATCTTCCTCCATAATGATAGGGATGTTCTGAGGATCCTCTGAGATACCGTCTTGCAAGCTCAGAGCTAAGGCTGCATCAAGGTCCATAGCTAAGGGTTGAAGATCTACTGCTGAATCCGGGTTTTTCGCGTCCAAGGAGGGAGTGAGATCTGAGGGCGAGGGGGCAGATGGATCCAAAGGAGGATTGAGAGGCTTGGATGAGAATGAAGGGGCTGGAGAGGCCTGAGATTCATGCGAGAGCTTGTCAGAGGTATCACGAGGGGTGAGGATTTGGAAACGGTTTTGGGATTCAGTCTTCTTGGGGCTAGAGGGGGCAGCCGAATGCTTTTTGGCATGCCTTCGGCGAGAGGTCACTTTTGTGAAGCCATCTGAATCTTTATTAGCTTCATTGGCATTGGCTTTGATCTGTATATTCAAGGGGCATTCCCTAAAGAGATGATTATGCTCATGGCATTTGCGGCAACAAAAAGGGATGTGTTCATAATCTAAAGGTTGATTCCACTCAAAATCATCATGAAAGAGACTTACCGTGTCTGCAAGAGTTTTTTTGAGCTGCATTTGGACGCAGATCCTGGCATAGGAGGTGAATCTTCTATTTTTGGTTTCCTCTGCCACTTTGATGAAGGTGCCAATGCTATTTCCAATGTCCTTTAATGTTTATTCTTTCCAGTATTCTGAGGGCAGGGAATACATATGGATCCAGACTGGAGTGTGACTGAGATCCTCCGTGTCTGGATTGAATCTGGGCTTCCAGTCACGAAGGAAAAGACCCAAGGAGTTGAAGAAGTATGGGCCACCTTCAAATATTCTGGTCTTATCCTCCAGGCAGTGAAAAATAGCTGTGAAGAAGCCCTTGGGGCCTAATAACAGGGAGACTTGTCCTTTGGGCTTCCATTTTGAGTCTATCCACCCGTGAAGGGCCTTCTCAGTAGGTAGAAGCCAAGAAATTTGCCAATCAGTGTGTGATCCTTCAGGTACTGTATTCCTCCATTGATTCGATGACTTGGTAGCTCGACTTTGATTCGTTCTTTAGCTTTTGGAATGCATGTGGTTGACGTCGCCTTTGGTTGTGACGCATCCAGATCTATGTCTTCTTTGTCATTTGTGTCTGGAATCTCCACTGTTGCATTGCTCCGTTCTGGGCTCTGATCACGTACTGAGCTCTGATCGCGTACTGGGGTTTTGCCAGTTGAAAATAAGGGAATAGAAAAAGCAGAGAAGTCCGCCTTCCGTGATGAAGAGGGTGGGGGAGGAATGGACCCCGTCCCTCCCGCCGGATCGGCCATACCGAACTAAAGACCAGACTCCCGCAGATTGGACGACCAATTGTGCCGTGCAGGAAAGCGGTTAACAGCTTGCAGAGGTGCAGATTTGTACATCTGCTGCAGGGGTCAGAGCGTGACTGCTAGGGTTTCCCGGTTTTTAATTGCATTGATCAATTTATGTATAATGTTAAGAGGGAAAAATTGCATCATTAGGATTCAACACAATAAAAACCCTCTTACTTAGAACAATTAGGGATGAGTGGATTGATATCCTTGATATCATGAGTAGAGGGGATGTATACCAATGATCATTTGAAGAAATTTGTGAAACATGCAATCACATATCAAGAGGAAGGGAAAGAGTAAGTAAATCAACATCAAGATCGGTAAGCCAAGATTAACTTAGAATTTTTCTTGATAAATTTAAAACAAAAATTCTTAGCAATCTAAGGAAACAAGTAGAAATTGTAAGAATGCAAGATGAGAAAAAATGAGATCTTGATATTTGTGTTGTCCATTCTGAATTACATGCTATTAAATATTGTGCATCATTACCAAGGTTCAATGAAGTTTACCAAGAGGAAAATGGAGCAAATAAATCACCAAAAAAACTATGTTATGTAGCTCCAAGAATATCATGGAAGCCTTGTCAACCTGATATGATGCAAGAACCTAATTCACAATTTCAAGCTTATGCACATCCATCTCAAAGTAATTGGAACACACTCGTTCCTTGGAAGCCATGGCCATCTCAACCCCAAAACCAATTTTGGAAGCAAGATTTGCATGGAAATTATGGGAGCAATCCACAAAATCCTCAATATCCTCCATATCTGTTGCATTAAAAATTGTCACCTTGACATTTTGCAATCTGTGTGAGTCCATTACCACTCATACTCTCCTCCTTTTCAAGCCTTAAGCCTCAGTTCCTCATATCAAGCCTTGAAAATAAGAGAAAGCCCTCAAAAGTCTCTAAAACTCTAGTTCCACACTTTCTCTTTGCATTACCTGCGGTCCCGCACCTAATGGTCATGTCTTCTACACACCTGACTGCTCTGTCTATGTGTTATGGGTGCGGACCCCTGTAAAAGTTAAAAAGGCGTGAATACATTCTAAAAACTCAATTTCAGTCATTTCTAGAAGCTTTTGGAAGGAACCTTGAGGTGGCAAGTTTGCTCTCTTAAGGTTCATGCATCCCATGCCTTAAGGAGCTAACCCCTTGATGTGAGGAGCTTATCCCTTTGAAAGAGGATTCTATCCCTTCATAGGTGGACCTGTAACCTCCTCCCCTACACTATAAAAAGAAGCATTGGGATTGTTACTTGGGAGGTTAGAAGCTAAATATTTTTGAGGTGAATTGTTGTTGGAACTTAGTCTTCTTAGTTGAGTTTTTATGAGGACAGATTACATACCTCTATGATCTCATTTGGAAGAGTGCAAGGCTTGTCAAAGTAAAGGAAATTCCTGTTTCAGACCCCAAGAAGAGCTTGCTCAACATCAAGGCTGAAAAGTTTGTAAGGTTCTTCTACTTCAAAGTTAATACAAATAATTTTGTTTTTCTCAATAAGCTATTGATTCATGGTTTATTTTATGGATTCCTTGATCACCATAATAGACATGATTTATGATATTTTCTATGTAGGTGCTATTTAATGTTTGCTTGTTTGTGATTGCAGGTCCTCAAAGGTAACTCTTTCGAACGATTGAAGGATGGCTACTACGAACAAGCATTGGATTTAAGGTAGGGTCTTAACACCTTTATAGTATTTATTTATAAATCGCATATGCCTAGAGAAAAATAGATTTGTTTGTCTGTTTGTTGCTAGACTATCTTCTGATACTAGGGAGATCGGTCTCGTTCGCAAGATCGATTTATCTACACAACTGCATCTTATCCCTACCATCCACCTCCACCACAACTACAACCTCAACCACATCCATCTCAAATATCCACTCCCACTAAGGTACTTGTACCACCATTTCCAAACCCACACAAGGAAGTAGCTCAACCCATTTACAATTTTGAGGTATAGTACTTCCAAACAACTCCTCTTGATCTAAATGGTATTCATATTAGATTAGGAAGAGTATTGCAAAAAATGGATTCTCTTGATTTATTTGAAGGAAAACATTCAAAAATAGAAGATCACATGAGATTGAGAAAGTTCCATCATGTTTACCATCAGATCCTCTATGTGTTTAAGAGAATAATCAACAAATAGTAGAAGATTTGAATGGCACAAAAAAATACATGAAGAATGATCTAGATGAGCAAGCAAACCAAGGACATTAAATATATATTGAGGTTTGGTTCCAAAAAATCAACACGATGGAGCATCATTTTCTTCTTCAACAATGCTTTATATCATAAAAGGCAAACCAGTTGGTCTCTAATATTCAGGTACATGTCAAAGCATATGATTTGAGCCTACACATAAGTTTATATTTCATCTTGTTATGCACATGGATCCATTGGAATTATTCATATACTTGAAAGAGATTTTTTTTTTTTCAAGTGGGGTAGGATAGAGGAATTAAAAAAAGAAAAAAAAGGAAAAAGAGGAAAAGAAAATAAGAAAAAATAAAATCTTAGGTGAAAACTTCCTTTGAGCCGCCTAATATTGGCTCATTGATTGAAAACCTCCTTGAGGCAGTCAATCTGTTGCAAGAAAGAAAAAAAAGGAAATGATCCTAGGTGAAAACCTCCTTTGAGGCACCTAGGAAGACCTACTAGTTGAAAACCTCATTGAGGCATCTAGTGGGCATAATAAAATAGAAAAAAAATGAAAAAATGAAAAGAAACAAATTCTTTGCTCCATGCATCTCTCTCTGATGAATGTAGGTTCTCTCCAACCTTTGCCAGTAACAAGAACAAGTTAGCACCAAAAGAAAAAAATTGATCAAAACCCTAGCCAAAGAAAGTCAAACTTTGGATTTCTCCTCATTTTCTTAGATGCTTCAACAGGACCAATGCCATGTCAATACATCACGCTCACCAATTTCCAACATTCACCCATCATTCCCAAGCCTTTCCCATTCATTTTCACCTATGTCCTAAAGTGCTACAGGAAGATTATGTTTTGCTACATGACTGCCAAAATACACAAGGAATTTTTTTTTTTACCATATCTCAAAAAATATGCATATTTTCCCCAAGCTATTTCATGGGGATATGAATAAGTATGATATTAACATGCTTAAGAAATTTCAACAAATTCTAGAGCATACTTTTCAAGAAATTGGCCTTCATCACCTACAAGCATTTTTCATTTTTCTCGCGATTTGTGCATCCATCGACCAATATTTGTGTTATGGGTGTTAGTTTCAGTCTTTACAGCCTTCCTCCAGTGATCAAACATGCTCTTACAAAGTGATTTTAAGGTGTCGAGATCAAATTTTGTCATTTCAGTGAGTCTTCAAGCAAAATTTGGTCACTAGGCATTAGGTCTAGGGTTTGATTTTACCCTTGTCAAAGTTGTCCAAATAACCGTTCATCTGAGTGTACGATCATTCAGAGAGTTTTCATTATCATTTCAAGTCCCACTAGGTCATTTTACACCTTGTTCATGCTTCAGTTGTGCCTAGGTAATGTCATTTCCCTCTCCTAGGGTTTTGAAGGAAATTTCTCTTGGACGGCCAAATCATCGGCAAAACTTGTATCCTTATGTTCATACACCTTCCCCTATCCTTAAAGTACCTTATCAAACACTTCCCATCACTGAGATCCCCCAAATTCCTCATTTTCGCACAAACCCTAGTTTCTTGCTACAACCTGGAAATTTTCTAGGTTGGACCTGTGTTTTGCTCTTTTGGACCCCTTCCCCTCACTCAATTTCAGACATTCCACTTTCCCCTACTTCCTAACATCCCTCCCTACTTCCCAAAATTCCCTCAAGAATTCAGAAGTTCCCTATCCCCTTCATTTCGCTTCATTTCGACAAATCTCTTGTTCCACACATTGGGGTAGATTTCACTCAAATGATGTTTCTGAGAAAGGAAAGATGAATTTGGGACAACTGAGAGATTATTTTTTCCAAAACATGCCAAGGAAGAAAAACCTCCTTCACTGTTTACACAGGTGTCATGGTTTGGGAGAAATCTCAAAAATATAGTTGCCTCGGGAGAATTGATGCACCTATGAAGTGACCTTGGGAAAATCAAATTTTATCCTAGCTCAGTTTTCCAAATGACTTGCTTGATGAGCCAAATGATAACTAGACACAAAGATCTTTCCAATGAGCTATCATCAGCTCAATTTAGAGTTGAGGAAGGCATTCAAAAGTTGACTGTAACAGCACTCTTCCTTGAGGCAGCCTCACTGGGCACATTTTGACCAGTCTTGGGAGATTTGATTTTTGATAGGGCAAATGAACTCCAAATTGAAAAATTCTAGTTGGGTTGGAACGTAGACTAAAATACATTTCCAACAAGATATCCTACACTCAATTTGGACACCGGGAAGGCCTCCAAAAGTTGCCTAGAAAAGAGCGTGATGCATAGAGAGAGCGCGGCACACTGGGAGAGAGTTTCCAGTGTAAAATTTACACTGGCGCGACGCACACAGAGAGCGCGGTGCACAGGGAAAAAGGGGCTGAAATTGTGCCAAATCACCCCCAAGTTTTTGTGAAGCCTATCAAATTGAAAGGTAGGCTCTTTGACATCATTTTTTCATCAAGTTTTATAGATGATATGATGGTTTATACTGATGTTTGAATGCAACCAAATGCATAAAATCAACCATAAGAAATCACCAAGAACCATGATGGCTAGGGTTGCTAAAGTGTGTTAGTAGTGCCAAGGTTCCATTCCACCCATCATCTTCCCCTCACCTACCATTTTTCCTATCCTCCCTTTCTCATTTTTCCTAATATCCCTGCCCTAAATTACTACCCAACCCTCTCCCCTATCCTTCCACTATTTGGTCAACATGAAACCCTAAACCCTACCCTATCAAAATACCCAAACTCCTCCCATGTCCCTAAAAAAAATTCTCCCTATAACCCATGTTACCATTACATAATTCCCTTCCTAATACTCCCTGCTTCACTGTTCCCCTTGGTAACAGATATTACAAAGGCACCCAGCCTCACACCATCATCAAAGAGTAGCCTAATCACAGTCCATACTGCAGTCATGACATCACAGCATTCATCAGAGTATGAGGAGGAGACCCACAATGACACAGCTTCAGGAGAGAGATGCTAAGATCAAAGAGCTTAGGGACAATGTTTCTAAGGCCAATTTCATGGTTTGACTCCTAGAGCAGGATAATAAGCAATTGAAGGTGACTCAGATGAGCATCAAGAGCAAGTGACAAGGAAGAATCCAAATACTAGAGGACTCAAAAGGGAACTTCAGCAACAAAGGGAGCAAATGTCTTCAGTTGACCTAATTGTAGGAGAAATCAATGGAAATAGGGAGTTTTTGCACTACAAAGTAAATTTCCATTTAAACAATCTTCTTAAGAGGGCCAAAAGAGACAACAAATCTCAAAGACACATGGCTACTCATTGCTACACAAGGAATCAGGTCTCAAAGTCAAAATCAAGCAGTTGAAGAAAATACTCCAAGAAACCCTAATCAGGCAAAAAGAGAGGGTTTAGTTGGATTTTCTTGTTTATGCTTCCCTCAGAGAAAACAAGGGCAGGGACATGCTCAAGAACATGAGAGACCATAATTGGGCACGGAACAAAGTTTGCAAGCCACGAATAAGGAATTTGAAGGCAAACCTAAAGAAGGCATCAAAAAGGTAAAAGAGGCAAAAAGAGAATGATCGACTCCGGATATCAACTGAGGCAATCCTTGGCCCACCATAACACTTAATGAAGAAGCTCTAGACCAAATTTCAAGAAATTTGGAGCACATTTTGAAATTTTTAAATTTTTTGTACAAAAAACAGGAAATTCCTCCCTGTGCGTCGTGCACCCTGCGCGACGCTAAAATTCTAGCACTCCAATCGAGAAAAGGTTTGCATTGTTGGATTCAGCATCGAAAAATACATCTACTGGTGTCCGGGCTAAAAATTTTGGTAAGTTTTGGGTCTCCTAAAGGTCAAAAAAACACCCAAAAATGGCCTTTCTGCCACTTTTTGGATACACAAAAAGCAGTCTTAGGAGAATGAAGATTTGGAGGGGCAAATGAGCTTCAAATTCATAAATTCTAGTGGAGTTAGAAAGTAGACAGGCCAAGCTTTCCAACAAGCCCACTTGGGCACATTTTGGACACCTGCAAGTGCCCCAAAATAGGCCCAAACGTAGCGTGATGCACAGAGAAAAGCGCGCGGCGCACAGAGGAAATTTTCCCCAGTTTGCTCCCGTTTCGCGAAATTTCGGGTCGCGACTTCTCCAAGTGGGCCCAGTCATCTACACTTCGGTTTTTTTGGCACCAAAAGCAGCATTTAAAGAGTTTTCTCTCTAGATGGGCATCCATCCAAGTGGAAAAAGAATGTAAAGGGTCACCCCAGCCAAATGTCATGCTTGAGAGCGTTGCACCTGTAGCTGATGGTTGGCTCTCCATCTCCATTTCGAAATGATTTGAGTAACTTCCCAACCCCTGGGCGTTCTATCTCTTCCTCACACATTCTATATATTGTATGAAAGTTATTTGCAAAGGGTTGGTTGGCTTGTAACTTCTGGGAGACTGTGGGAAAGAAACTTTGTTTCTGCATTGTATATTTTTACAGAGAATTAATGAAAGGCATCGGCTCTGTTTCATGAGATTCTTGTGGTTGTGAGTATAGCAAGTGTTTCTCTTATGTTGCATATGTATCTTGTTATGTTTTGTATTCCATTTCGCATTCATTTCTGGTGAAATTTTTCGAGTGAGATCAGGTAGAATTCAATTCCATTGCTCTACCTGTGGGAAAATTTCATGTGCAGTGTTTCATTCTTCTGTTGAAAAGGATTCATGTTGTCCATGCCCTTTTCACCTTCTTGATCAATCTCTCCATTTCTTTGTTATGTTCCATAGTTTCATTTGTATCCATTTCTGGTGAAATTTTTCGAGTGAGATCAGGTAGAATTCAATTCTGCTCCTCTACCTGTGGGAAAATTTCATATACAATGTTCATTCAAAAGTTTGAAAAGGATTCATGTCACCCATGCCCTTTTCAACTTCTTAATCAATCTTTCCATTCCACCATATTTCAAAACTAAATTTCTATGCTTTCAACCTACCTTGCCTCACGAAATAATTTGTACCTTCATGTTAAATTCTTTGTTCATTGAAGTCGAGTGGTCCCATAACATCCCAGAAACACAGTCATTCACAAAGTCATTCATTATTTTGATTTTCACTTACTAGCCTAAGATAAATAGTTCGTTTGAAAGTGATCTCAGTCCTTCTTGTTCATCTATTCACTAAGTGTGACTCAGAGAGAGCCCTCTCCTGCCCTGGTAGGGCTAGCTACTAGACTGAGCGTGGTTTGTGGTTACCCTGAATTTTGCCTTCCTTCAGCCTGAGGCAGACTTAGGTGCTAACAATGGGAAGATGCATAATGATGATGAAAAAATAGTAAAAAAATATTAGATCAATCCAATTTACCATTTGAGAGATATGGATAAAACAATTCCGCTACAGGAGTGACCAAAATTGCTACAGGATTGTGATAAGAATGGAAAAAGGATTCAGATATTATGTTTTTCATCTAGGAACAAGAGGATGGGTCCACCATAGCCTCATCATTCATTTTCCACACCACTTGACCTCTTTTCCACTCTCATTTTCATCTTTGTCTATGAAAAAACATTTTCACCCCTTCTTCTATCCCTTCCACCACAAAAGAGTCCTATGATCCTTGTCAACATATTAATCATGAATCAGTAGTGTTTTTAAAGGAATAACTTGAAGAAAATTTTGATCTTAACAAGTTTGATGTGACTTCTACAAGAAAACACACAGTTCCATTGCAACTTGCACATCCCCTACCAGACCATAGCTAGAGTACCGGATCCAGAAGTCAGCCACCATGGAGAATTTGGAGATGATAATTGTGATCCTCAAGAAGATACAATACCTTTTTTTAGTTTCTATAAGATTCATGATCACTCAAAAAATAACAACATCTAATCCAAAGAACATTTTCATGAAGGACATACATGCATCATCAAGCATCAATCAACAAGAGAACAAAAAAAAATACATATATTTCTCAAGAAATTGTAGAATAAATGCACAACAACATTACCTCTATTTAGAAATGACATGATCAGCTACAACACTCACATCAAGAGCATGTCAGGAGAAGAAAAACAACATCAACAAAAAAACCTAGAGGACCTCCAACAGATTGTCACATGCAACTGCAGGATCATCAAAGGTAGCCTCCATAACTACAGCAACATCTTGCACCAAAAAACCCTCAGGTTAAGGCACAAGTATGAAAAGCTCTAATCTCGCCCTTTAAACATATTATAGCTTGATAAAAACGTTAAAAGTGTGAGAAGGAAAGGTCTTTTATAGCCAAAATCAATAGTAGGAATCATCGGTCTTATCTATAAAGTCACTTAAATTTTATCCAAATGACAACCACACATGTGGGAGATAAATGAGACAAATGTGAAAAAAGACTTAAGAAAGTGGGATGTTATCATAGAGTTCAAAAAGTGGTTGTGGGCCAACTCAGTTAACTCAAAGCACTTTGAGTTTATTTTGCATGCAATGAAAAAAGAGAAAAAAATTGCAAAAATAATAAATAAATGAAAATAAAAGTAAAAGGGTGGACCCACCACCTTCTAGCATGCAAATAATAGCTGCTACAGGATTCAAGTTGGTTGCTACAGGAATACTCACAGTTCTACAGGAGAAAACAGAGATGCTAAAAGATGGTAAATTTCACCCAAAGCAGCCATTAGGTCCTTGAGAAGAAAGGAAATATTTAAAGGAAATTACAAGGGTAAAAACAAAGATCCTACATGAGAGAACAAATATGCTACAGGAAAGAACAAAGTTTCTACAGGATGAAGATAAAGTGTTGCAAGAAATTCACAAGTTGCTACAGGAAACTGACAAATTTCCCCTCAAACCCTAAGAAGGAGGACTTAGCAAAATAAGAAGTTGAGATTGAGAGGGGAGAAATGAAAGAAGGACCAAAAATAAAAATTGAGCCAAAGCAAAAGGAAGAAATTAAAGAGCATGCAGGGTTCCATTTAGTAGAGGAAGCTACATCCGCATTAGCGGGGGACATTAGAAAAGTCATTTGAGGCATAAAAGAAGAGAAACATGCAAGAAGATGGATTGGTTGGTTAGAGGATGAGAAAAAAATTCTGTAGGGGAGTATGACAGGTGTTATGCAACCAACTCACAAAATAGAAGAAAATATAGATCAATGACTTCAAAATCAGCGTCTTCGAGGGGGAAACCTCCTTTACATTACAAAAATGAACGTCTTGGATGCTACAAATGATAATACCTCCTTTCTATATATAGGAGTCTAAAGGGTCACAATATAATCAGAGCCTAGATAATAATAATATTGTAAGGGCACAACAATAACAATAGTTAGGCTTCTATGGGGCACCATAATAACAATATGGAGACTACATGGGCACAATGATATAATAAGGTGGTTGCACTAATAACAATAAGGGGCTACACTAGTAGTATAGGGACCTAACATGCCCATGTCCTTCGAAAAAGTGTTTTCCTCAATGCTTGAGTAGTTATGGATTCTTTTGTAGAAAATTATCATCCTCCAATGTAGAATCTTCAATAGTTGAGTTCTTCCACTTGATGAGATACTCTTAAATTAATCGATTTCATAGTTGTCAAGTTCTTATTTCCGTGACTACTTCACATTCCAATATGATTTTTCCTTCCTCGTTAAGTTCCAGAAATATTCTTTGAACTGGGAGCTTTTCACCTATAACCTTATTTAAGCATGAAACATGGAAAACTAGGTGCACTCAGGAAGATTCCAGAAGCTCCAATTTGTATGCCATATTACCAATATTTTGCAACACCTTGCAAGGACCATAATACTTTGGTGATAATTTATTATCCTTCTTAACTTTCTTGAGGTACATTTGGTTGTATGGTTGTAGCCGTAAAAATACCCATTCTCCTACATCAAAACTTCGTTCATTGTGATGTTGATCTACATGTTATTTCATTCGATTCTGCACCAAAGTGAAGTTATCCCTTAAGAGTTGGAGAACTTGTTGTTAATGCTTGATGTGATCCTCCACTGCTTGAAACTTAGAATTTTCTCTTAAAGATGATGTGATGGATGGTGGAAAATATCCATAAAGCGCCATTGCATATGTCCGGATTCATTTCTTCTTTCTCTGGGGTTGGTTCCTGGTGTATATCCTCTTATTTTGACATTTCTTGATCATTTTCTTCTTCCTCTTCACAATCTATGTAAAATAATTTCTTCTCATCACACTTACGACCTTTAGTGTATTTTCTATCACAACCGTTACAAATCCCTTTTTCTCTTTTTTCCTCCAACAGTTGTGGTGCCAACCTTGTAAGTTGTGGAGGGCTAGGAGTAGCAACACTTCTGTCTTTATAGTTGGGAGTGGTAGAATTATTTGTTGCCATAATTTTGCTTTCCACTTTTCTGGCCACCCTGAATGCCTTCTTTAATGCATCAGGTTCCCAAAGGAGAACCTCATGTTGGATGTTGTCATTTAAATTCCATGTGAAGACATCAATACTATGCCCCTCTCCAATATCATTTACCCTTATATTCAATTTTTGGAAGTCCTCAATGTGCCCTGCCATTGAACCCTTTTGTTTGAGATGTATCAATTGGCTAAAGAAGTTGTTGCTCTTTGTATCCTCATAATGTGCTATCATTTCCTCCATAAAAATGGACCAAGTGACAATTTGTTTATGAGAGAAAAGTCATCCATACCATATAAACTGATTGGGTTCTAAATATAAAGTTGCAATACGTACCTTTTGTGTGTTTCGCACATTATGGAGATCAAAATATTGCTCCATATGTAGTATCCATGTTACGGGATTCATGCCATAAACTTCCTCATATCGGTCTTTGGAATATGGTGGGTATTCAATTCAATGTTAGGTTCTATGAAATCATGATTAACATTTCTTTTTTTCTCATCGTGATTTTCCTCTACTACCTTTTTGCCATTAGGAAGTCTTTCTTGTAGTGACTTTGTTCCACCTTCCTTCAAACCTTCCATGTATTTCTTCAAATCTTCCATGTTGCCATTCAATTTTTCTTCTATACCATTGATCTTATTGATCATATATTCGATAGAATTCTTTAAATCCTCCATCCAATTTTTCTTACTATGTGTTTCTATTTTCTTGATTCAAGTCATTTTGTCTCTTTCTTTTAGGAGCTGGATATTCAAACGCCTGTAACTCTCCAAATTTTGAAATTTCGTCATGTGGTAGCTATATGAGTTCTCTTTCCAACCCCACAAGTATGATAAATATTGGATACTCCAAGAAGTAGTTATGCCCAAGCTCCCACGATGACCTGATTATAGGGTTCAATAGAGCAAACTTGTACGAAGTTCCACATGTCATTGTTTTGACCTTCAGCACTGAAAATGATACCCAAAAATCTACAGCCATACCTCTTTCTATCACGTATTATGAAATTTGAATCTGATGCTCAGAGAGAAAGTTATGACTATTTTCCCAAGATAACATGTTTGAGATGGAATTCAGGATCTTGCAAAAATGATAACTTCCTTAGTTCATATATCTGAAAATATAGGATGACAAGATTTGAAATTTGGACACGAGGTTCATCAAGATTTCAACTCAAATGGGTTTTAATTGTAGCTTCTGAAGCTACATAGAAAAAATGTATAGTGAAAATTCCATGATGACCTGTTTGTAGAGACGAAACCCTAGAATCCAAAGCTCTGATACCTAATGTTATGCAACCAACTCATAAAATAGAAGAAAAGATAGATCAAAAACTTCAAAATAAAACAATGTAAACTTTGAAACGGGAACTATAAACTCAAAACGGGAACTCTGGCCAAAAAATCTCGAAAAAACATCAAAAACAGTGTTAAAAACGAAAAGTGTTGATGCTGGAATAACACCTTTTTTTTCTTGGGTAAATTTTCAACATGTTTTAAAAATGGTGGTGAAAACCAAATTTTGCGCAAAAATTGTCCAAAAAACACCCTCAAAACGAAACGTTCGGAAAACACTTTCTTCTTCTTCTTCTTCTTCTTCTTCTTCTTCTTCTTCTTCTTTTTTCCCCCGAAAGTAAAATTTCAACATTTCAAAATGATGGCGTAAAATATTTTATCATGACCCCGAAAAACATTAAAATTTAAAAGAAATAATGAAAACATAAAATAAAAATAAAAATAAAAATAAATTAAAACAATGAA
>APFE030856672.1:64200-115542 GCA_000404065.3 Pinus taeda
AAAAACACATTTTAAAAAGGGGCATGATATAGAATTACCACTTTTTTAAATCAACATCAAAATGACTACCATTCTAAAACGCAATGTACATAAAAAAAATTATAGTGCAAAAAACTATGCTCTAAAAAAAACATGTGTGTTTTGCATCACCACTTTTCAAAATGGGGTCACTTTTTTGCTATCTTTACAAAACAGGTAATAGTATCAGTGCCCGTTTCAAAGTTTACATTGTTATAAGCCCCTTCAAGGGAGAAACCTCCTTTAAATTACACAAATGGGCAATTCTTGGATGATACAATTGACAAGACCTCCTTTCTATATATTGGAGTATAAGGAGTCACAATATAATCAGAGCCGACATAACAATAGTAATGTAAGGGCACAACAATAACAATAATGGATTTTTATTTGGCACATAATAACAATATGGGGACTATATGGGCACAACAATACAATAAGGGGGTTGCACTAATAACAATAAGGGACTATACTAGTAGTATAGGGACTTAACAATGGGCCTGCAAATTAGACACAAATTAATGCTCATCTAACCTTTCTTAGGAACATGAAGGTGATATTAAATCTCTCCTTATACACATAATAATCATTTTTTAGCTTTACTATGTTCTTAGGAAGGTTTGGATATAATTTCATATTGTGTGCCTAGTATTATTTATTTTTACAAAATATTGAGTAAATTTTGAATGAAATAATATAGGGACTTGCTCCCTACAATAGGATGGACCAAGATTTCATAATAAATAAACTGAATATCATGAAATTATTGAAAAATTTTGGAGCTCCACTGATTGAAAAATCTAGGAAAGTGTTCTCTGTCATTTAATGAAGATTCCTAGTGTTGGGAACCAGATCCACCTTTTGATATATTTTGGAGGGGAAAGTTGCCTTCTTTCAAGGAGAATTCCTCCTCATCACTTTGTATAAGTATCAATTTGAATTTTCCTCTAGGTGCATATATTTATTAGTCTTCCTTGTAGGAATTCCTTGTAGATTCAAACTGCTTATGTAATTTGCTAAAACAAAAGACTTGAATCTACTCTACTCATAAGTGGAAACAATTAAACGATCGAGAAATCACAACATAATCATGAGACAAGATTCAACCACATATGCTCAGAGATTTATTAAATGGGGAAAGAAAATGTTCAAAACCCTTTCCTATCTGTATTGAATTAGTCAGAAAATAGAGAAGAAATGTTATGTTTGTTCAAGTTTGAACAATATCTGCGCAAGTATAATCTATCTCACTACCTCACAAGATGACTTTGGCCAATACTTAGCCAATTTTTTTGCATACCCTTGGGAATTAGCCATCTATTAATTAGCAAAATTCCCAATTAGAATTGCGCAATCCCTATAGGCCCTTCTCTGACAGCATGCACCACCTGTACAACTCAAAAAATTATACAACTGATATTATACTTCCCTTGAACTCCAATCTCAACTAGGTAACTTGAATTTCATGCATGCGTGAAATAATTATGGCTGATTTATCAGTTACCTAGTTGAATACTAAAGTTGAATGCCACTATTAGACCTCCTACTAGTTCCTCCAATAGTTGGAACTAGTTTACTTGAATTTAACTCAGTTTAACTGAATTAAATTATTGCAAATCGAATTAAACTCAACCGAGGCTCCTAAAATTTAGGAGCCACTCTACATGACTCAAATTACGTCCTCAAATCAAATTAACTAAGCATTCTAATTGAAATTAACTTAGTTAACACATTCTTTTTGTCTTGTGATATGGAATTACAATTTTCTCCTAATTTAATTCAAAGAAAATTAAATTATTTTTCATCACTCACTCTCAACAAGAAAGGGATTATCAGATACCCCAATCTTGGCTCTATGGAACTCAAGGTTTTCTCTTAACAATGCCTTTGTCAAAATATCTACATCATGTTCCTCTATAGGAATGTATTCCAACAACATGATCTACCTCTGCACACAATCTCATTGATGGTGATACCAAATGTCGATATGCTTGGATTGATCATGAAAAAATGGATTTTCAAAGAAGCATATACAACTCTGATTGTCAAAGTAAAACATAGTGGGATCCATCATCTGACCAAATAACCCAACAAGAATCTTCCTCATCTAGATAGCTTCACAAGCTGCTTGACTAGCATCCATGTACTCTGTTTCTGCTAAACTAAGTGCAACTAATCTCTACTTCTTGTTGTACCAAGAAATTGTTGTTGACCCAATACTGAAGACTCCTCTTGAAGTGATCTTCCAATCTAATGGACTACCTGACCAATCTAAATCTTTGAATCATTGAAGCTTCACTCCCTCCATCTGTATGTACCAAAGGCCATACTAAGTAGTGCCTCTAAGGTATCTCAACACATGTTTGGCTACCTTCCAATAAATTTTGGTTGGATTAACCATTTCTTGACTAGGTTGGTTAACTGCAATGCACATGTTTGGTCATGTGCTCACCAAATACATAAGTGAACCCACTATCTCCCTGTAAATAGTGGCCTCCACCTCCTCACCTGAAGTGGCATACTCTTTCCTCCAAATTCCTGCTAGAGGAGTGTCCATGGGTTTTCTTGAGTTTGCACACATGCGACTCTATGTCGAAGGTATCAAATCCTTCCGTTTGTTCAATGTACACCTCCTCCTCAATCACTCCATTGAGGAATGTTGTCTTCACATCCATCTGATGGATATTCCATCCCATCTATGCTGCAAGTCCTAGAATTGATCTGAAAGAAGAGCACTTTGCTACTGGAGCAAAGGTATCCCTGTAATCAATTCCCTCTACCTGATAGAACCCTCTGACCACAAATATGGCCTTGTGTTTCTCGATCCTTCCATCTGCTGCTTACTTCACCTTGTAGATCCATCTCGAACCTACCCCTGACTTGTTCTCTAGTCTTGGGACAACTTCCCAAACATTGTTTTTTACAATGGAATCATATTCCTTTACCATTGCATCAACCCATATTGGCTTTTGCACTGCTTCATTGGATGAGGATGATTCTATCTCAACTATCTCACTCATAAGATCCATCTACCCAATGTACTGATTTGGATACCTCCTCTGTATGTGTTGTGATGTGGGTGCTCCCACATTCTCTCTAGCACCATGCAATAATATGTCAACTTCCCTGGTGTACTTCCTTCCATCTCTGAATGTCTCTACATGAGTAGGTGCTTCCAATCTCTGCTCCTCTCCTTGTGGATTTTCCACAACATCCTGAGGTTCTTCCTTTGGATCCAAAACCTCCTCATCTGCATGCGTCTGAAGCTCCATCTCAATGGAACATATCATGGCCTTCTCTTCGTCAAAATTCACATCTTTATGAACAACTGTCATCCTCTGAGATGGAAGATACACCCGATAGTTGTGAGGAGTGTCAGTGTGCCCCAAAAATATGCCCAACTCAGTTGTTGGTTCTATATTTTTACTTGCATCCTTGGAAACATGAGAATAAATTGATGAACCAAAGATCCTAAAGTGTGACACATTTGGTTTCTTCCCTTTAAAAGCTTCTTTTGGTGTACTCATTCTAAGAATCTGATGATGACTCCTTCTCTACACATATACAATTGTGTTGCATGCTTCAGCCCACAAGTGCAATGGTAGGCCCTGATCATGCAACATCATTTGTGCAACTCCCACAATACTTTTGTTCTTCCTCTCATCCACCACATTGTGTTGTTGGTTATGGGGTGTTATTAACTCCTGTCGAATTCCTTCTTTTTCACAGAATTTCTTGAACTCATTCGACACATTTTCACCATTGTTATCACTCCCGAGAGCCTTCACTTTCCTTCCAGTGTATTTCTCAAAAAGTTCTTTAAATGCACAAAATTTGGAGAATGTCTGGCCTTTCTTCTGGATGAAGAAAATCCAACACTTGCATGCATCTACACATATAACATAATACCTATGCTTGCTTTTGGAGGTTGTCAAGAAGGGTCCACACAAATTTAAGTGAACTCTTTCAAGGACTGCTTATGCTTTGTTGTCCTTATCATGAAAGGTGGCTTTGTTATGCTTCCCTAGTGTACACCCTTAGCATGTATCTTGGTGCTCTAGCGCACTCTTGTGAAGTCCAGTAGAAATTTGTTGCATGATATTCAAAACTCCATGGTACAAATGGCCAAGTCTACTATGCCATAATTCACTGATGTCTCGGATTTGCACCTTCTCTACATTAGTGCTCAAAGAATCACAGTCTTATACATCCAATTTTTAGATGTTCTTCACATGAACCCCGATTCGCTTCACTCTTCCTGTGGTTATATGTATAAGGAAAGCCTTTCCTTTGCTAAATATCACATTGTAGCCACTGTCTTCCAACATAGCAACTGAAACTAAATTCTTCTTCAGACCTGGAACATACATGACATATTTTAATGTGACAGTAGAACCAGACTCCCTTAGGAATGTAACTATACAGATACTGGTCACGCTACACCTTCCATCATCTCCCATCTCGATGTGCATCTGTAGGTCCTTCTCCTCCAAGTCACTGAAAAATTATTTGTTTACTGTCATATGGAATGAGGCTCCACTATCCATATACCACACACTACTCATAATTGATGTCACCATGCTTGTAATGAGTGTGAAATCTGACTCGAATTTTGAAGCTAAAGCTTCACCTACCATTCCTCCTGAGGGCTTCTTGTGCGGACACTTTGTGGAATATTGTCCCAACTCATGATAGTGAAAACATTTAATATTTAACAAGTATTTCTTCTTTCCCACATAACCAGAATCTCCTTTGGATCAAGATTTCTTCCCTTTCCCTTTCTTTTCCTTTCTAACCAAGGCACAGTTCTCCTCATCCTCAACCTTGGATAAAGTTCCATATCCATTTCTCTTCCTGATACCTTCTTTTACGATATTAGACCATAACCGCTCCTAGCTTGGCAGTTTATCTCTAACATTCATTAAATCCTGATAATTATGCCAACTCTTGGGAAGACCCATCAAAGCTGGAGCTACCATATATTATTCTAGAATAGTAATATTGACCCCGCCAAGTTCATCATGACATTGTATGAATTTTCTCAGGTACTGCAGAATTGATTCATCCTTCTGCATTTTGATGCTATGAAGCTTGTCCTTAAGTGTCAGCTTCTTGTGGTCACTATTGTTCTAAAAAAATCCAGTTAGTGCTTTGCACATCGTGAATGGAGTTTTTTCCTTATGGAGATTTGATCTCAAACTCCCTCCAATATGACCCTCCTCGCTTTAGCTACATCCTTCCTCCAGTGAGTGAGATCCTAAGCATCAATTGTTGGGGTTTTAACTACATTTGTCTTGACGTAATATAGTAGCACGTTATCATTTAATACTACCTCCATACGAATCTTCCATGCCATAAAATTTGTGGTTCCTTCTAGAGAATACTTGATCCTGAGTCCAGTGGAAGTCATCTTCTTAGTCCTGGTGAAAACCTGCAACATTGATCTTGTAATTCAAACCTCCTGCCCAAAATTTGAATTCTCCTCTCTTCTATTGTGATTCGTTCTCTGATACCATGTAGAAATTCCTTATAGATTCAAACTACTTATGTAATTTTCTAAAACAAAAACTTGAATCTACTCTACTCATCAGCGAAAATAATTAAACGATCGAAAAATCACAACATAAACATGAGACAAGATTCGATCACATATGCTCAAAGGTTTATCTAAGGGGAAAGAAACTGCTCGAAACCCCTTCCTATATGTATTTCATTAGTTAGAAAATAGAGAAGAAATACAATGCTTGTTCAAGCCTAAACAATCTCTACACAAGTATAATCTATCTCACTACCTCACAAACTTACTGTGGCTAATACTTATCCAATTTTGTTGCCTCCTAAGCTCCTATTTCCTTACGACATTTCCTTGGGAATTAGCCCCCTATTAATTAGGGAAATTCTCAACTAGAATTGTGTAATTCATGTACGCCCTATTGATTTTTAATGTACCTTGGACAAGTGGTTTCCCATGCGTTAGTCTCTACCTAGGGAAAAGTGTCCAAAATAATTATTTTCCTAAGTGTGACTTTATAAAGTGAAAGTGACTTTATAAGTGGTAAAGTCAATGTTAAATTATAAAGTCAAAAGTGACTTTAGACATAAAGTACAATGTGGGTACTTTATTTAACGGGTGAGTTAAAAACTAGAAAGTGAGAATTAAATGCACATTTATTCTCATCCCTTGATCTAAATGAATCTAAGCCATTAGATCTTAGGGTTGCCCAAAATTCATTTAGGGAAACAAAAGGGGGAAAATAAAAAAGAGATTGCATTCATTCTTCATGAGCAGATTGGAGAAAGGAGGCTGAGAGTTGGAGAAAAGTTTTGAAGGAGAAGTCTGTTGCAGCAAGATGAAGGAGTGATTTCTAGGCAAAGATGGGCATGGAAATCAAGGCCTAGAATACAACAGAAGTTACAGTAACGAATAACATTTACTACTGTGTGCTGCACACCATTCGAGAGAAGTTTTTGAGAAAAATTTTGAAAAATTCATACAGTCCGTACAGCGGTATGAAAATCTACACAGTCTGTACAGAATCCATACAGTATAGTCCATAAATTTCGTATCTGTACAATACATATTTTCAACTTCATGTGGGCATTTAAATCGAAGCAAAGTGGGCATGGCTTTCAAGGAGTTTTGGGATGAAGAGATAAGCTATATTTTGTTGTTTTGTTTTGTCTGCAAATGTATTTTTCCTAAACTTGAAAGATAAATAAATTTGAAGAGCTCTTTAACAGGTTTTCCCTAGAGAAGATTGAAGGGTTTTTGCGTGGGTCTAAGTTGAACAAATATCTGTGTATTTTTATGTGTGTTGTTGGTATGTTTATGTCCATATTTATTTTCAGCATGTATTGACAGTCCCATGTGTTTTAATCTGAAAATTTCATTTACAAAATTCTATATGTTGAATGTATGTTTATGGGAAATGTAATTTAACTGAATGGGAGTGATAAGGTGAAATTAAAACTGGGTTGGGATTGTAGGAAACTTTTTAGTCATCAAATTTAAACATGGTATCAAAGGTACAGGCTGAAAATTGCGGTTTGAACAACAAATGGCAGTTTGGGATAGCAAACAGTGGTTTGGACAACAAACTCAGTCTCGATAGAAAACTGATATTTTGGGACAACAAGGTGTGCTAGAAAGCTCATTTCTCCATTTTCTTAGTTTTGTAAATTTTGGACAACAGTCATGGCCATGTTCTTAAGGATAGAGGACAAACTGGATGGCATATCCAACTATGTCATTTGGAAGGACAAAAGGAGGCAATAGTTTGGGACATAGTGTGGAAAGTGGTTGTACCTCCTACTACTACATATGAACTTGCTAAATTCACAAAAAATAATGCAAAGGAAAAAAAGGATTTTGATGGACATTCTGAAGGACCATGTCACTCCTCGAGTGAGAGGAAACACATATGCATATCAGATGTGGACAAATCTAACCACTCTCTATTAGAGTACCAATGAGGGTAGGAAGATGGTACTCAAAGAACAATTGAATAACATGAGGATGCCAAAGGCTTAAAGTGTATTTCATTATCTTGGCATGGTCAAACAGGTATGTGATGATTTGACTACTATTGATCAGGAAGTTTCACCCACAGAGATAGTCAGGATAGTTGTAGCGGTACTTCCTAAGTCTTGGGAGGTCTTTGGAGATGTTGTTACCTCTAGGCAGAATCTTCCCAATTGGGGAAAATTCTGGGATGATTGTGTGCAACATGAGATATGAAAGACTGGAAGTGATGGGGTGAAAGTAGCAGATGAAGAGGATGTAGCCTTGACATCTAGGGGGAGAAAAAATGGAAGGCCAAGAAAGGGGCCTCATCAGATGGGGCTAAGGGAAAGGAGAAGAAGAAGAAGAAAGATATAGATATGTCCAAAGTCAAATGTTGGGCATGTAAGAAGATCAAACACTATGTTGCTATGTGTTCTGAGAGGAAGAACAAGGGGAAGAAGGGTACTACAGTTTCAGCAGAGGTGGAGCAGTTTGCTTCACTGTTAGACAATGACTTTACATTTATTACTTCTACATCTAGTGGGAGTACATCATCCAATGTGTGGTACATAGACATCGGGGCTTCCCACCATATCACAGGTGCACGGGATTTATTTTTAAAGCTTGTAGAGAGGGCACTTAATATTGAGATTGTACTAGGAGATGACCGCACTATGAGAGTTGTTGGTGTGGGGACTGTGACCTTTAAGAGGGAGTCTTTACCTCTTTTGAAGTTCATGGATGTTTTGTATGTTCTGGGGATCAAGAAGAACTTGATTTCAGTGTCTAGTATGGAGGAGAAGGGGTTTGACATCACTTTCTCAAGAGAGTAGGTATTGATGCATCCCAGGGGAGCATCCATCACTTAGACCAAAGTGATTGGTGTCTACTCTGGGAAACTACACAGGTTCAGTTTTCAGTCAGCAAGAGCATTAGTGAGTAGCACATCTGGTAGCACTCACACTAGTACCACCATCAGTATAGACTTGTGCAATTTATGGCACCGGAGGATGGCACATATGCATCATAGATCTTTGAGAGAACTAAGGGAGATGACTATTAGAGTTCCTGATTTTAGTGTCAAGCATTATGAGGTCTATCAATGGTGTGCTTTGGGCAAGTATACCAAGTTACCATTCCTAATGAGTTAAAACAGATATACAAGTATACTAGAATAGATTCATACTGATGTTAGTGGTCGTATGTCTCATGTGTCTTTGGGTGATTATGAATATTATGTTATATTCATTAATGACTACTCTAGTAGGAGTTGGATATATTTCCTAAAGACCAAGGGTGAGGTCTTCAGTCGCTTTAAAGAGTTCAAATATCTTGTGGAAAAGCATACAAGTAGGAAGATTCGAGTCTTGAGATCAAACAATGGTGATGAGTACACTGATGGTGGGTTTTCTGACTTTTGTGCATAGGAGGGCATTAGGAGAGAGTTCACGGTTCCTTGTAACCCTAAGAAAAATGGTGTGTCTCAAAGGAAGAACATAGCTATTGTTGAGGCTACTAGAGCGATGATTCATGCTTAGGGGTTTCCTTTGTTCTTGTGGGCAGAGGCCTGCAATATTGTTGTTTATCTTCAGAACAAGAGTCCTCACAGAGTATTGGGGAATATGACTCCGGAGGAGGCTTTCACTGGAGATAAGCCTCATGTGGGACATCTTCATATCTTTGGATGTCTCACATATTCTTATATACCTAAGGAGTAGAGGACAAAGCTAAAACCCATGGCAGAGAAGGGTATCTTTATGGGTTACAGTGAGACTTCGAAGGCCTATCGGATCTTCATTCCTTCTAAACAGAGAGTGATGATTAGGAGGGATGTGAAGTTCGAGGAGGAGAGGGCCTATCAGAGATCACGTGAGTATGATGAGAGAGAGTCATAGACTTCTCCTCAACATGGAGGTCAGGTACAGGGAGCGAGACCTCAGGGTTCTAGATTGACCGATACAAGAGGTACTTTAGTGTTAGTGACATTTGGGGCACCAGTGGCGAGTTCAACGAGAACTTCTTTAGGGATTCCACTGGTACAAAGTTCACATGGAACTTTAGCTGATACAAGCACAGGTGCCAATACAGGTTCTTCGAGGATAGGTGTTGGTACAGTCACACCAAGGTCAATTAGCAGACCTTCATGTACACCGGACTAGGGGGCAAAGGATGAGGTTCCCTATGAGGAAGCTTCTTTAGGGAAGAGGAGGCCCAAGTGGCCTCAGGACACCTTGAAGGAAGTGGAGTCCATTTGTCCAAAGAAGAGGGTGAACATTTTGTAGTAACATAGCCAAGGCTACTAGCATTGTTGACTCTGAGTGTACTAGCTATGAGGAGGATGCCATCTAGGAGGTATGGAGAGAGGCTATGGTGGAGGAGTATGCCTCTATCATTAAGAACATTGCCTTGGAAGTGGTGTGTAGGCCTGAGGGCAAGTCAGTTATGACTTCCAAGTGGCTCTACAAGATCAAGCATGCTACGGATGGTAGCATTGAGAAGATCAAGGCGAGGTTTGTGGCTAGAGGGTTATCATAGATAAAGGGAGTTGACTATTATGATACCTTCACTACCATATCTCGATACACTTCTAGCCGGTCCCTTATTTCTATTGCTGCAGAAATGGGTTGGCAGATCCATCATATGGATGTAAAAACCGCATTTCTTAACGGAGTTATAGAGGATGAGGTGTATGTTGAGCAGCCATAGGGATTTGAGGTACTTGGGAGGGAGACCCATCTATTTCGGTTGAGGCGGGCACTCTACAGACTTAAGAAAGCTCCAAGAGCTTGGTATTCGAGGATTGATACTTACTTGCAGCAGATGGGTTTCATGAAGAGTGATGTAGATCTGAACCTATACTACATTGTTGTAGGGGATGATCCGCTCATTCTTATGTTCTATGTTGATGACTTGTTCATTATTGGGGCAGAGAGACTGATTAGTGGTTGCAAGGGGGATCTTGCTATGGAGTTCGAGATGAAGGACATTGGGCTAATGCATTACTTTTTGGGGCTTGAGGTGTGGTAGGAGGAGGGGCATATCTTTCTGGGGCAGGGGCAGTATGATGTGGATGTGTTGAGAAGATTTCACATGGCATACTGTAGACCCATGTCTACACCTATGATCTCAAACCAGAAGAAGCTTCATTCTTCATATTCTATCTTGGTGGATCCCACATTGAATAGGTAGCTTATTGGGTCCTTGATGTATTTGATCAACACTAGGCCAGATATATGCTTTGCAGTGAACAAACTTAGCCAGTTCATGGTTGAGCCAAGGAGGGTGCACTGGGTAGCTGCAAAGCACATTCTTCCATATGTGCAGGGCACTGTTGATTATGGTTTGGACTATAGGAGGGGAGATGGAGTGAGGTTGGCAGGTTACACATATTCAAATTGGGAAGGGTGTGCTTTTGACAGGAAAAGTACTTCATGGTGTTGCTTCAGATTGGATTCGGCAAATGTGTTGTGGTTTAGTCGAAATTAAAAGTCAGTTGCTTTGAGCTCTTCTGAGGATGAGTATATGGCTGCCAGCTAGGCTAATTGGGAGGCCATTTGGCTTTGCAAGATTTTGTATGGCCTATTTGATCAGGAGTTGAGATCGAAGGTTATTTGTTGTGATAATTGGAGTTGTGTTAAACTCATGGAGAATCCATTGTTTCATGATAGGTCAAAAGAAATTGACATCATATATCATTTCATCCAGGACTATGTTTAGAAGGGGCCAGTGAAGCTAGAGTATATATCAAAAGATGAGCAGGTGGTTGATGTTCTCACGAAGTCCTTTCCAAGAGGCAAGCATGTCCATTTCAAGGACAATATGGGTGTTGTGAGAAACACTTTCCTCAGTAAGAGTGAGTGTTGATTTTTAATGTACCTCGAACAAGTGGTTTTCCATGGGTTAGTCCCTACCTAGGTAAAATTGTCCAAAATAAACTTTTTCCTAAGTGTGACTTTATCAAGTGAAAGTGACTTTATAAATGGTAAAGTCAATGCTAAATTATAAAGTGAAAAGTGACTTTAGACATAATGTGGGTACTTTATTTAATGATTGAGTTAAAAAATAGAATGTGAGTATTAAATGCACATTTATTCCCATCCCTTGATCTAAATGAATCTGAGCCATTAGATCTTAGAGTTGCCCAAAATTCATTTAGGGAAACAAAAGGGGGAAAAGAAAAGAGAGATTGCATTCATTCTTCATGAGGAGATTAGAGAAAGGAGGCTAAGAGCTGGAGAAAAGTTCTGAAGGAGAAATTTGTTGCGGCAAGCTGAAGGGGTAATTTGTGGGCAAAGTTGGGCACAAAAATCAAGGCATAGAAGTCAAAATAAGGTATAGTGTGAACATCATTTAATGTTGTGAGCTGCATGTTGTTCGAGAGAAGTTTTTGAAAAAAAATGAAAAATCTATAATGTCCGTATGGAATCTGTATAGTATAGTTTGTATACATACAGTACATATTTTCAGCTTCAAGTGGGCATGGAACTCGAGGCAAAGTGGGCACAATTTTCAAGAAGTTTTGGGCTAAAGAGATAAGTTGTATTTTTTTGTTTTGTTTTTTTTGCAAATGCATTTTCCTGAACTTGAAAGATAAATAAATTTGAAGAGATTTCTAACAAGTTTTCCCTGGAGAAGATTGAAGGGGTTTTGCCCGGGTCTAAGTTGACCAAAAATGTGTATTTTTATGTCTGTTGTTGTTCTGTTTATGTCGATATTTATTTTCAGCATGTGTTGATAGTCCCATGTGTTTTAAAAATTTAATTACTGGAATTCTATGTGTTGAATGTATGTTTATGGGAAAGGGAATTTAACTAAATGGGAGTGATAAAGTGAAATTAAAATTGGGTTGGGATTGTAGGAAACCTTTTAGTCATCAAATTTCAACAAGCCCTTCTCTAATTGCATGCACTACTTGTACAACTCGGAAAATTATACAACTGATAGTACACTTCCCTTGAACTCCAACCTCAACTAGCTAACTCAAATGTCATGCATGCATGAGTTAATTATGGCTGATTTATCAGTTAAATGTTTGAACACTGAAATTGCACCCCAATGTTAGACCTCCTACTAGTTCCACCAACAATTGGAACTAGTTTAATTGACTTTAACTCAGTTTAACTAAATTAAATTTTTACAACTCAAGTTAAACTCAACATAAGCTCCTAAAATTTAGGAGCCACTCTACATGAATCAAGTTAGGTCGTCAACTTGATTTAACTGATCCAAGTAAGTGAAATTAACTTAGTTAACACATTCTTATTGTCTTGTGATGTGGAATTACAATTTTCTCCTAATTTAATTCAACGGAAAAATAAATCAGCATTTTGTTGTTGCCATTTTCAACATTCCTAGGGAGAAAACTTGTTATTTAGAAACTCCACTTTCATTTCTAGCAGGGATACACTTGGATTGAATCAAATAGTGAATTTTGGTGCTATTTTTAACTTCTAAAGATTGGTTTCCTTCAAAAGACTCTGATTTTCCTTGGGCTTGGCCATCCCAAGAGCCTCAGAGCCCTCTTGTACAATTTATTTATTTCTTTTGAATGTATTTTTCACTTGCATCTCTTATTTCTGCATTTACTTTCATGCTTCTTTTGTTGTAGGTCATATTGGTTAAATGATTGAAGTGAGTTTTTTTTGCAGATTATTTATAGAGTCACAATCATGATTCATACTTAGAACAACTTTGGAAGGTCATATTCATCATTGAGATACTTGGATTGATTTACAAGTTCACAAATCTAGAATTTTTGGAAGTCCATGTTAGCAAATAGTAGTAATTTTCTATTTTTTTTTTAGAATTTGTTAATGAGATTAATTTGACTTGATTCCACTTGTATTGGGCCATAAAAATATTCAAGTTAATAAAAAAAATTACCTCATAGAATTACACTTGATTAGGTTGGGCATTTGGTAGGTTAACTAGCACAATAGTTCTTGAATTTCCATTTTTTAAAGTAGTATTTTTCTGCTATTTGATAGCATATGTTAACAGAGGTATTTTGGAAGGATTCCACTTGGAACAGAGTCCTATGACATCCTACTTAATAAAAAAACTTTTCCCATCTAATTCACATATGATTTACTTGGGAGTTTGACAAGTTATCTCACTCTTGTAGCATTCTTTCCATTCCTATAGCAGTCTAGTAGAACTCATTAACACTCCTGTAGCACATGTAAACTTGACCATATCTGCTCCAAAAGTTTGGGTTTTGTCTCTTAGGCTATATTAATGACCCCTAGGCTCTAAATACATGATTGAGGAAGACCAAATACCACTTAGGACTTGCCTTTTTAGCCCCGAAACACATCTTAACAATTTCAGTTAATGGACGGATTTATGAATTGGATAGCACGCTAAGGATTTCCTTGATTGCCACATGAAGTACCTAATGAACTCTATCAATGGATCTAACCTCTCTAGAATGCAGTGATACACTCACTTTCCTTCATGCATGTTATATTAGTTTACTTTCTTTATTATTAACCTACAGTTTCTATTTCAAGCACTATTATTTCTATTCCATAGACTAGGTTTCCTTTTCAATGCAACTTTTACATTCTACAATTAGCCTAGTGTTTGATTTCATGATATTCACTTCATTGCATCATATCAATGAAAGAAGGACACATTGCATGTTGCACATATAGTGCCGACACCTCTCAAGTTTCTACGAACCCCGGGTTGATAATTTAATTTAGTAGCCTTGGGAGTTGCAACATTCTTGTTGCAATACTGGGGCTCATCACCATGATTTCTATCAAACTCACTAATGTAACTTGTCACATGCTTGAGTGTCATTTGAATCCTCTTTGGTATGTTATTTCTCCATAAGAGGATACTCTATTTTGAGCAAATGAAGCATATCAATTTCGTTCCAAATCTTAATAAGATAATGTTAGTAGTTGCACGTTGGTTAAGCACTATGATATTAACCCCACACCATTAAAGTGGAAGCGTATATATATATTTTCTTTCCTAACTTTGCATAATGAGGTCTAATTTGATTTTAAAGGATCATGATCAATCCCATAAAATGAAATTTAAGAGAAAACACATCATGCTTAATGCAGGGATAACATTCACTCATTGTTGCATTAATTAAGGAACTATGCATAGCTTAGGTTTTCCTAGTTGGAACTTTGTCACATCCTATCTTTTGGTGATCATTTTTTATGATATTGATGATGTAAAGACAACCACTTGAGGAATATGAGACATTGCACCACTTTCCACATTAATGACAACATAAATCATAGCAAGTTCATTGATATTTGGAGCATTAGAGCTAACTTAATTGTTCTTTATTGATTCTAGGATATCCATAAATTGGATGAGGGGTGGCATAGCATGGATGAAGGGTGTCTATGCTATGTTAGAGCCCTAAATATTAGAACATGGTATCAATATACACAATGGAATTTGACATTCCCATTGTTTCCATTATAAGTGTCATTTTGTTGTGTAATCATGTCGTTAATGACAAATTTGAGTAGAGAGCGTTTTTTGAATGGTTGAACAATCTTGGTTTATCAATAAGGTCTTCAATCCTCCCCTTCCATATAGTAAATTTGCAAAAAAAATTCCATAAAGCAAACATCATTCAACACTATTAAAGTGCTTAACTTCTTTAAGTAACAAAAATTGTCTCTGTATAAATAAATCTTCAAATAATAGATTCTCTTCTGTCTAGCATAATCTATAAAATTACTTATAATTCTACAATTATAAAACAATGATGAAAATGATCATGCTTTGAAAAATCTTAAACATATGTTTATAAAAGAAAGAAAAAAATATTTACTCATTTCTCATTATTAGAGAATTGGAGTTACAATCACTAGAAAGTGATGAAGTTGCTTTACTAAATATTTGTGAAACCTTCGTGAGAGAAGAGAAGTCGAGTTGATTTTATTTACACTTCCTTTATTGGAAGGGACTATAAAGAAGAGTCAAGTTGATTTTATTTACACTTTATTTATTGGAAGGAACTATGACGGGTGATAATAAAAACTGGTTTTATTTAGATTTTTCTTTGGGAAGGGAGTGGAAAATTTGAGAATTGGAATAATAATTATTAGAAAGTGATGAATGTGTTATATTTATATTTGTGAATTTTTTTTTGAAAAAGAGAATCTAAGTTGATTTTTTTAAGTGTAAAATTTGTGAAAAATTTATACCAAGAGATTTGACTTTTTTAAAAAATTGCTAAATTTAAAATTAAAATAAATGTATAATAATTTTTAATAATATTATTATATCTATATAAATTTTAACATTCTAATATTTTTAATTTTTAATTTTATTAACAGTTAAATAATACATATAGTTATATACATGTAACTTTTTTTGAAACATATTTATAATTATTTTTACTTTGTAAGTTATATTAAACTAAAATTAAAAAATTTTAAAAAAAAAAAAAAATTTGAGAAAAGAAAACTGAAAGAAATAAATAAGGTTAAATATATGATGATGATGATGATGGTTAACGTCCGCTGAGACCAAATAATGATCTATGGGACCTAAAAAAGATAAATTAATTATTTTGATTTAAGATTTTATTCCTATGTTCAAAAAGCTTGGAGAGAAGCCTCCCGAGCTCACTATAATTTTGGTATTGTAAAAGGCTAGGAAGGTCAGTATTGTAACAAAGGTTGTGAAATTGAGATCTAATGTGGTTGTATGCAGGGCACTCTAAGAGGAAGTGGTTTTCATCCTCGATGCTCCTATTCTCGCAAATATGGCAAATCCTTTCTATCCATGGCGTTTTAGGAACTACCCAGCGGCCAGTTTCACTATGGAGCTCATGAGAATTCGTTCTAATCTTTGCTATATTAATTTTCTTTTTTGAGCTAGTTAGAATAGAGAGATACTTTTGATCTTCAAGGGTGGGGTTGATGATCTTCTTATAATAACTTAATTTTCTTTTAGACGCTAAATCTTTCTCACGCCATAATTTTTCTTTGAACTTAGAAGTAACAATATCTCTAATGTTATTTATGTTTTGCAAAACATCGTTCTCATTGATCTCCCAATAGTTTAACCAGGCCCTTGTGTCCTTATTCCATCCTCGGTTAAGCCTTAGGTGATTTTCGCCGGAATTTAAAGCTAGCTTAGGAAGTCTATGATTGTCTATGTTATTGAGCTTGTGCTTGTACAACAGAAACCTGAGCATAGCCAAGCTCTCAATAGGAGAAAGACCTGCTTCTATAAGGAGAATAGGATAGGGTGTATTACTTTAATTTTTAGGTTATAAGTTATAAAACGCTTCTGGATTTGCTCAATCTTCCTCCATGACTCTCTGGAGATGCTGCAGCCCCAAACTTCACAGCCATATAAGATAACAGAAGTGACTAAAGTTTCAAAGAGGAACTTCTTTTTATCCCACATTACGAGGTTTGCTGTTTTACAGTTATTTTCAAGACCAAAATAAGCTTTCCATCCCCCATTGATCCTTTTCTCAATGCTATGGTTCCAGTTGAGCTTGTGATGGATATCAATTCCTAGGTACTTGTAAGAATACACTTCCTCCAAGTTATTATTGTCATACATAAAATTAGCACAAGTGTCCTTCTTAGACTTGATAATCATAACTTTTGTTTTGTCAGTGTTAACAGTCATACCCATGGTAGAGCAAAAATCCTTAAGAAGCTTGAGTTGCTTATCAAGATCAGAAGGGCACCTTGCCAAAAGAACAATATCGTCAGCATAGAGAAGAAGGATAATGACTATCCCAGCTAAGATTGTGCCCCCACATCCTGCTTCTTCTAAATAACCTTCGAGCTTATCGATGTAAATTCCAAATAGAGTAGGGGAGAGCGGGCAACCTTGTTTAACTCCGATGTTACACTTAATATCTTTTGACCACCCCTCATTGTTCTTTAGCTTGGCAATTACATTCTCGTAAAGCCTTATAGCAGCAGCTCTTAACTCAAGAGGAACCTTTAGCTCCTCTAACCTCTTCCAAAGGTTATATCTAGGAACCGTATCGAAGGCCTTTCTAAAGTCTACAAAGCAGTAAAATAAATTGGATTTATCATTACGACATTCCTCCGCAATGATCCTTAGCGTAACAAGGTGGTCTGTTGTTGAGTGATGCCTTCTGAAGCCTCCTTGGCCTTTAGCCCGCTTACCTTCACATTCAAGCCAGATGCTTAACTTTTTTTCCAGAATACTACCATATAATTTGGCTAAGAGAGGGCTGATCATAATTGTTCGATAATTAGAAACCATTTCCCATTCATTAAATTCCAACACTAAAAAGGAATAGCGGGTTCCATAGATATCCGACAAACAAGTTTGTGAAGTCTAGACGGAACGACATAGGGCAAAATCTATTGACTTCACTGCACGAAACCCAGTTGATCAAGATACATACAACTTTTTATCTAGGGGAAATTTTTTTTCAAGTAAACAATTATTGTGGGAGTTGTTTTTAAAGAGGTTTTTTGGAAGTTTTTTTGGTAGGTTTTTTAGGTCAAAATCTGGCAATAATTTATTGAAATCTCAAGTTTGATAGTTAATTTCTGCACAACCAAAGCGTCTCAAAGGTTTTTCAAAGTGTTGAATCCAAATATGCAGTTAAAAAACCATTTCAAATAATACAAATCAAGATTTCACTTCAATTTTTCTGTCGATTCCGACAAAATCTCCAAAAAATCACACTAAAAACAACTCCATTATTGTATAGAAAATATTTACAAATTTCCAAATTCATTAAAATAAGTTACACTAAGATTCCCATTGCTAGGAATTGTTTTTTATTAGATAATTTGTTTTTTCATTTGAATACGAATGATGAACATTCTTAAATTAATTTTTTTAGACTTTTCATATGATTCCTTTAAATATTTACAAAATAAGATAATATTATTTTATTGCCTTTGGAATATTTACAAAAATAAGATAATATTATTTATTGCCTTTGGAATTTCTTTATGACATGATGTTTTTATTTGGTTTAAAGATTTTTGTGTTTGACTTATTTAAAGTTTCATTAAAATAATAATAATATCTATTTATCTATTTATAATTGATTTTAAAAATGTCTCTATTTGGTTAAAAAATTTATTTGAATTTATTTAAAAATATATTAAAATAATATATATTTTCAATTTAAATTTGGTTTTTTTAATTTTAATATTTTTATATTACTAAATATTTTAAATTAAATTTTATTAGATTTTTAACCAAAATCAATTATAGAAAATTTTAATGTAAAAATTGATTTGTAAATTTAACTTCCACAAATATTAAAAAAAATAATAGTAACTTAAGTCAAGGTATTCATAATTATAAAGTTGTGAGCTAAATGTTAGTAGATAAAAAGCATAGTGAGTGTAAACAAAAAGCTATCGAATAAGTAGGAAATACTAAGAGGAAATCACGTCAAGATTGAAAAGGATATTGGTTTTTTTTTTTTTAATTAATTTATATTAATTCAAGAAAGCAAATTATATCCAATTGCAAAAAAATTCATAACATTTCTAGTGTTACACACTATAATTGTTCATGGATATTTTTTTTGCCCTTTTTCCTATTAACGTCGGTCCAACCAATAGTTTTATCATTTACAATTAAGGAGCAAACCTTATCCTCGTTCTTTAGAGAGAGCTTCATCTCTTTCGTATCTTTCGAACATGGAAAAAAGGATA
Source organism: Pinus taeda (assembly GCA_000404065.3). NCBI lineage: Eukaryota > Viridiplantae > Streptophyta > Pinopsida > Pinales > Pinaceae > Pinus > Pinus taeda. The sequence continues at coordinate 83,386 of APFE030856672.1, forward strand.
TTGGTCATCATCATTAGTGGCAAGGCCCACTTAGTGTTTAGGGGATCAACATTGATCATGTGCATATGCCCCCAATCATTAGTAAGTGAGGGATTTTCAAATATGGGCAAGGCCAAAGTGATCAGAATTTAAATAGGAACGCAACAAATTACAGATATAACCATAAATACAGAGATGCAGCAGAGATAACACTTCATTTCATTAATATCAAATACTGAAGTATGCTTACAAACAGAATGGAAATAAGACTAGCTCCGACAATGTTAGCTTATCTCTGAGAAGAGATGTAGCGGCTACATGCCTTTGAACTGTGTTGCAATGAGGCTCAAAGGCCTATTTATTATTGATAAACAATGGAAAACCCTAAACATCCAAAAAGTTAACCCTAGGAGATGAAGCACCAAACCATGGGCCCCGTTTGGGTAAATTGGTACATCAACTTCCTGGGGTCATAACTTTGGCATACGATTTTTGTTTGATGCGTACAATACCTCCTTAGAAACATCTATTCGAGGAATATAACTTTCGAGTGGCCAACATCAGTCTATGACCCATGTTAGCCCTCGTTTTCCCAAAAAACGTCATTTAGGGCCTCAAAACAACTCTTGATGTTCAGGACCTGAAAAACTGCCAAAAATAGTAAATTGTGCTACAAATAAGGAAACAGAAAAATTGAAAGAAACAATGGTGGGGGTCAAAGTGGAATAGGTGGGTGGCCACTAATATCCACCTCGATCATTCCTCCTCCCTTAGGAAACAATGGTCCCCATTGCGTTGAGTTCCTCCATGAAATGAGGAAACTTATGCTAAACTTGGTCCCTCGTGAGCCACTTGCCGAGGTGAAGGCGTTGGCCTGCTTTGACAACTCGATATAGTTGGATCCTTTGTTGTATGGTGTTCTTCATCTGTGTGTCCATGATGGATTATTCCATGCAGTCTGGGTTTAACTCTGTAGGTCTGAGTTGTTTTGTAATGTCTTATGTGTCCAACAATGGTGGGAATTATGGTCGAAGGCGGTCCACATTGAACATTGGGTGTAGGCCAAGGAATGGGGGAATGCTGAGCTCAAATGCATTGTCTCCCACAACCTTGGTAATGGTGTAAGGACCATATTGTAGTGGTTTTAGTTTTCGATAAGCTCCGGTAAGGCGTTCCTTCTGCAAATGCAACCAGACTTTGTCACCCACCTGAAACTTGTGTGGCACTTGATGTTGATCATGTCATTGCTTGTAATTGGAATTTGATTTCTCTAGAATTTCGTGGACCTGCTCGCAGATGTGTTGGATGTGCTCAATGAAGTCGTTTTCCTTGTCGGCTTCAGACTGGAAATGTGTTGAATCTGCCTAAGTAGCTACAAATGGTATGGCCACATCAATGGGACATAGTGGATGGAATCCCAAGCCCACCTGAAAAGGGTTGTGGCCAGTCGAGCTGTGGAGAGCCTGATTATAGTTGTTCTAGACATAGGGGTAGCTCTCATCCCATGTGCATGGATGCTTTGAGTTGTACATGCATAGAATGTGTAAGATCATCCTGTTAAGGACCTTTGCCTCGTCGTCAATTTGAGGATCGAAAGATGTGGAATTAGTGAGCTTGGTGTCAAGCATCGACTAGAGACTAGACCAAAATGTATTGGGGAACCTGTTGTCCCGATCTAAGATGATAGACCTTGGGATCCCAAAGTGTACCCACATTCGTTCAAAGAAGAGTTTAGTAGTGGCTTCTACTGTGATATTCTTCTTGCGGACCACCATAATGGCCATCTTCGAGAATCTGTCGACGACCACAAAAACATAGTCGTTGTCATGTTTAGTAGAAGGAATTCCCAACATGTAATCCATGGAGATGGATTCCTAAGGTCGAATAGGGGTAGGCAGCAGAGTATAGATGCCTTGCTTCTTGATGGTTGGTTTGGCAATGGCCTAGGCAATGCAAGATATGATGTACTTCCTGATATCCTATCAATGATTCATCCAATACAAATACTTCTGCAGTATTGCCACCATTTTCTTGACCTTGAAATGCCCAACAACCTGACTGTAGTGCACTTCCCAAATCATCTTGGCCCGCTCGCTTGAAAGAACACAAAGGTGTCCCAAGTGGCATAATAATGCATCCTGAAAGTGAAAATCTGAAACTTGTTGACCCTCCAAGAGCATCTGGTATGTGTGGTTGAATTTTAGGTTGCTTTTGTAAGGAAGTGGCCAATCAGAAGTCTCATGCCCACAAGAGTTGAGCACGATGATTAACGCCATGATCAATGGTCAGTTGAGGTAGTCTGCAACATTATTGGTGTTTCCCTTCTTATACTTGATATTCAAATGGAACTATTGTAGGTATGTGGACCACTTCTAATGGAAATCATTTTGCAATCTCTCTTTGCATCTGTATGAACTGCAGGGATCAGTGGTATGTGTGGATGATCATTTCCTTCCCCAAAATGTAATGTTTCCATTGTCAGCAAGCCTTCACAATGGAATACATCTATTTTTCATAAGTGGGATACTTCCGAACTGTGTTTGAAAGTGTCTCACTATGATATGCTAATGGATGCCCCTGTTGAGTAAGGACTGCCCCAATAGCATAGTCAGAGGCATCTGTCTCGATCTCAAATGGTTGTTTCAAGTTTGGTAATGTGAGCACTAGTGCCCACCACTTTATCAACCCCGAAATGCCCACCGTTTATCATTTACAATTAAGGAGAAAACCCTATCCTCGTTGTTTCTGGGAAAACTAGTATTCCTAAAGAATGCTAGCCCTCTAGGTTTGGCAACTACCCTAGAAACAACAATTTAAAGCAATTCAATGATTTTTTCTATGTGTAACGGATAAGAGAAAGATAATGGAACCAACCTGGAACTTCCACTTAATCCCTTGCTTGCTCTCTCTCCCCTTTGACAAGGCCTACAACTCCTCCCCGTACTTAACAGGCTTGGAGAGTACCTGCACAAGTACAGCAACAAAGAACCGTCAAAGCATCATGATCTATTACAACATAAACATTAGAGAATCAGATATATAATGAACAAATGATAGTAGTCACAAATGATAATATTCACAATTGCACAATCATATGGAAGAAAACTTGAAGAACTTTATTAATAGAAGGGAGAATTACAACCCAGTTATTTGATCCAACATCATCCTCCCAGCTTCAATCCTTCTTCACCTCATGAAATAGCAAGATCACTCCAACAATACAGTTATCTTTCCTCAATTACAAACTATCAGCACTTCCTTGCAACTCACGATATTCCAATCTCTAGATCTCTTGAATTGGAGATTCATTTATAGATGTGTGCAAGGGTGGGATTCATCCATGGGGTTTGATTAGTGTCATTCCACTTGTTACAATTGGTTCCATTTGAAGGTTTCTTAGATCCCTTATTCATCCTTGGGTGAATTCGGAGAGGCAAGTGGCACAGGAGACGCTTCTAGAAGATTCCATGAGCAACCACCTAGCAAACTATCTCAGACATTTGTCCATCCTCACCCATCACACCCTATAAAAGGCCTAATCAGTATGCATCACACCCTGGCAGTGTACCACTCAGTATGCATTGCACTTTGCTAGTGGAGCAGTTAGTATGGTTTAATTTAGGCCATTTCTAGATGGTTTCTCAGATGGAACTTTTAGGGAATGATGTATTCAGATGACTATGTTTCTTTAGGGTATGAAACAACTCTTTTAGGGGTTGATGAGCCCTAGTTTATCGACATATAAGTTTGGGGTTGATGTTCCCAAATATGTCTATAACACTCATTTTTTAGAGCGAGCTTCATCGCTTTGGTATATTTCAAACATGGAAACAAGGATATTGGACATCATCATTAGTGGCAAGGCCCGCTTGTATTTAGGAGATCAACATCGGTCATGTGCATATGCCCCCAATCATTAGTAGGTTCAAGATTTTCAAATATGGCCAAGGACAAAGTGATCCGAATTTAAACAAGAACATAACAAATTACAGATATAACCATAAATACAGAGATGCAATAAAAATAACACTTCATTTCATTAATATCAAACGCTGAAGTATGCTTACAAACATAATGGAAATAAGACTAGCTTGGGCGATGGTAATTTATCTCTGAGAAGAGATGTGGCAACTACATGCCTCTGAACTGTGTTGCAATGAGGCTCAAAGGCCTATTTATTATTGATAAACAATGGAAAACCCTAAACATCCAAAAACCTAACCTTATGAGATGAAGCGTCAAACTATGGGTCCCGTTTGGGTAAATTGGAACATCAACTTCCCGGGGTTGTAACTTTGGCATACGATCTTTGTTTGACGCGTAAAATACCTCCTTAGAAATATATATCCAAGGAATACAACTTTTGAGTGGTCAACATGGTTAAGGATCCATGCTGGCCCTTGTTTTCCCAAAAAACGTTGTTTAGGGCCTCAAAACGTCTCTGGATGTTCAGGACCCGAAAAACTGCAAAAAATAGTAAATTGTGCTACAAATAAGGAAACTAAAAAATTAAAGAAACAATAGTGGGTGTCCAAGTGGAATAGGCAGGTGGCTACCAATATCCACCTGGATCATTCCTCCCCCCTTAGGAAGCAATGGTCCCCATTGTGTTGAGTTCCTCCATGAGATGAGGAAAATTCTGCTGAACTTGGTCCCTATTGAGCTACTCGCCCTAGTGAAGGCGTTGGAATGCTTTGACAACTCGATATAGTTGGATCCTTTGTTGTATGGTGTTCTTGATCTGTGTTTCCATGATCCGATCAATTGTGGCTTGTTCCATGCAATCTGGATTTAACTCTGTAAGTGTGAGCTATGTGCAATGTCTGATGTGTCCAGCAATGGTGGAAGTATGGTCGAAGGTGATCCACATCGAACACTGGGTGTAGGTCAAGGAATGGGGGAATGCTGAGCTCAAATGCATTGCCTCCCACGACCTTAGTAATGGTGTAAGTACCATATCACAGTGGTCTGAGTTTTCGATAAGCTTCGGTAAGGCATTCCTTCTACAAATGCAACCAGACTTTGTCACCCACCTGAAACTTGTGTGGCACCTGATGTTGATCATGTCACTTCTTGTACTTGGCATTTGATTTCTCTATAATTTCGTGTACCTGCTGGCAGATGTGTTGGATGTGCTCAATGAATTTGTTTGCCTTATCGACTTCAGATTGGAAATAAGTCGAATCTCCCTGAGTAGCTGCAAATAGTATGGCCACATCAATGGGACATAGTGGATGGAATCCCAAGCCCACCTGAAAAGGGTTGTGGCAAGTCAAGCTATGGAGAGCCTGTTTATAGTTATGGTGGACATAAGCAAGGTTCTCATCCCATGTGCATGGATACTGTAGAAATTCCCACCTGTAGATCACCTGATAATGCAATATACTAAAGCAAAATACTTGATCTACTTCTACAACCAATTTAGCGAAAGCTTAATCAAATATGAGCAACATCAATAAGAACACATATAACTAATATGGAGATATCAATCACACATAACATAGAAGAAATAACCCGGGGAAAGCCTCAGCCTAAAATCCCAATCTCCATATTATCATACAAGTGGAAGTATAGTCTGGATTACAAAAAGAATCAGCTCAGAAGCTATCCTGCTCTCTCTGCAATCCCTCTACTGCTCATAGACAATCAAAGGCCTCTCTCAAACCTTCTCCTTTGCCCTCCAAGCCTCCTATTTCTTTGTGCAATTTTGATTGGGGTACAGTGCAACCACTTGTGTGAATTGGCCTCTTCACACACTCACCAACCTCTGATCCAACTACGCAGTCCTGAAGGAGATAAATCCTCATCATGGATGAGATTCCTTTATAGGAAAAATATTCATCCAACTAATAGTACACTATCCCTTCTCTGATCTTAACTGGGTCTCTGTCTGAACTGACTTGCATGAGTTATCCATGAGTGAATATTCAGTTATCTGAAATACTATAGTTACATGCATGCAAGCATTAACTAACTGAACTCTCATTAATTTAACAAACTATTAAATTAATCTAACTGGATTTGACTCAGTTAACTAAGCCAACTAATTACAACTCATCCTTATCTCTTTAACTGATGGATACATTCCTCAATTAGTAGATAAATTGTTGCATGTCCTCACATAGACTTCAAGTTTGTTTTTCCTTAACTAATTAACTCAAGATGAATTAATTAATTAATTTACAAACTGTTGTTAATATCAAATTCGAATTTTAGTTCCTATTTCTAGTCCAGGGACTGACTAAAATAGGAATCCATCCTGAACTGCTAAAATTAGAATGTTATTTTTAGCACTTCCATTTTTCATTCCTTGTTGCCCAATCCAGCACTGGTACCCAAACTGCTATTTTTAGTAGTGTTATTTTTAGCATTTCTTGTTGCTATTTTCAACAGATACTTTGTGTTGTACATGTGCCGAATGTGTACGATCATCCTATTGATGACCTCTGTCTATCCATTAGTTTAGGGATGGAAATATGTGGACTTAGTGAGCTCAGTGTCCGCCATCGACTGGAGACTGGACCAAAATGTATTGAGGAACCTGTTGTTGTTGGGTTCCCAAAGTGTATCCACACTCATTCAAAGAATAGTTTAGTAAGGGCTTTTACTGTGATATTCTTCTTGCAGGCCACCATAATGGCCATCTTCGAGAATTTGTCGATGACCACAAAAACATAGTCATTGCCTTGTTTAGTAGAAGGAATGCCCAACATGTAATCCATGGAGATGGATTCCCAAGGTTGACTAGGCGTAGGCAGCAGAGTATAGACGCCTTGCTTCTTAATGGTTGGTTTGGCAATGGCCTAGGTAGTGCAGGATATGATGTACATCATGACATCCCGTCGAAGATTCAACCAATACAAATACTTCTGCAGTATTTCCACCATTTTCTCGACCCTGAAATGCCCAACGACATGACTGTAGTGCACTTCCCAAATCATCTTGGCACACTCACTTGAAGGAACACAAAGGTGTCCCAGGTGGCATAACAATGCATCCTGGAGGTGAAAATCTGGAACTTGCCGACCCTCCAAGATCATCTAGTATGTGTGGCCAAATTTTGGGTCGCTTTTGTAAAGAAGTGACTAATCAAAAGTCTCGTGCCCACAATAGTTGAACACGTTTGTCAATGCCATGATCAGTGGTCGGCTGAGGCAGTCTGCAACATTATTGGTTCTTCCCTTCTTGTACTTGATATTCAAATGGAACTATTGTAGGTATGTGGACCACTTATGATGGAAATCATTCTAGAACTTCCCTCGTGTCTGTATGAATTGCAGGGGTTAGTAGTATGTGTGGATGATTGCTTCCTTCCCCAAAATGCAATGCTTCCATTGTCAGCAAGCCTGCACAATGGAATACATCTCCTTTTCATAAGTGGGATACTTTCGAATTTTGTCTGAAAGTGTCTCACTATGATATGCCACTAGATTCCCTTGTTGAGTAAGGACTACCCCAATAGCATAGTCAGAGGCATCTCTCTCGATCTCAAATGGTAGTTGCAAGTTTGGTAATGCGATCACTGGTGTAGAGCAGAGGTTATGTTTCAACTCTATGAATGCCTTATGTTAATATTCATACCAAAATAATTTTGCTTTTGCTCCTCCCTTGTTGACTTGACTCAAGAACCAAGTGATATGAGAGAACCTCAACACGAACCTGCGGTAGAAATTGGCAAGACCTAGAAAGTTGCGGAGCTCTTTGGCCAATCCCAAATGACTTGGATCTTGGATGGATCCACATGCACCCCCCATTCATTAATAATGTATCCTAGATATTGAACCTGGGTCATGCCAAAAGTGCATTTCTCCAAATTGGCACACAACTTGTGTTGTCGCAGTGTTTGGAGAACCTATCGGATGTGGTGGAGGTGCTCTTCCCAACTCTAGCTGAAGATCAGGATGTCATCCAAGCATACCACTACAAATGAGTTGGTGAATGGCCGCAAGATGTCATCCATCATCCTCATGAAGGTTTCAGGAGCATTTTTCAACTCGAAAGGCATAATAGCCATTTGAAAAGACCCTCCTTGGCTTTGAAGGAAGTCTTCCACACATTAGAGGGTTCGATTGGTAGCTGGTGATATCTGGAATTCAAGTCGATCTTGGTGAAATATTTCCCCCCTTGAGTTGGTCCAAAAAGTCATTAGTCTATGGGATCGGTACCTATTCTAGACAGTGATCTTGTTTAGCGCTCGATAGTCAATACAGAGTCTCCAAGTCTCGTCCTTCTTCTGTACCAACATAATCGGGCTCCCACAAGGAAATGAACTCGATTGGATGTGACCTTTCCGCAACAACTCCTAAATCTGCCTCTTGATTTCGTCATTCTCCATAATAGAGCACCGATAGATTGGTCCAATAGGCAATAACACACTTGTAGAAAATCTGCAAATTCTGTACAAATCTCCCTCTGATACCATGTAGAAAATATGCTATTTAGGTTAACTTGATAATGCAATATAAATCAAAGCAGAATACTATAACTTACTTCTATTATCAAAGTTTGCCTTGTGGAAGCTTAAAGATCGAGCTAAACACATATAACCAGAAGAAGAAGAATCAATGCACAATAAAAATGAAAATAATTTGGGGAAAGCCTCAGCTAAAAACCCCACTATTTGTATTATCATACAAGGTGGAAATACATAAAGATTATACAAAGCGTTAGCTCTCGCAGCTAGCCAACTCTCAGTACAATCCTCACAGATGCTCATAGCCAATCCTGGATTCTCTCAAGCCTTCTCCTCTTCCCTCCAAGCTCCTATTTCCTTGCATTGTTCCTCTGGGATGATTCTCCTTCTACCAAGTAGAAAACCTCTTCTACCCAGTGGATGATCACCTGATCTCACACACTATCAGAATTGTGCAATCCTCAAGGAATTGATTCCTTCTACATGCATGATTTTTCTTTATAAGAAAACACATGCAATTGATAGTACACTATCCTCGACCTTTAGCTCAACTCGATCTTTCTAAGAATAGACATGCATGAGTTTCTGATGAGGGAATCTTCAGTTAACTGGAGTACACTAGTTGAGTGCATGCATGCATCAACTGACTATTAACTCTCTATTAGTTCCTCAAATAGTTTGGAACTAATTTAACTAGACTTAACTCAGTAAATTGAGTTAACTAATTACAAGTCAAATATAACTCAATCTTATCTCCTTAATTTAAGGCGTATCTCCTTAATTTAAGGGATAACTTTTGCATGACTTCAGAAAGACTTCTAACTTGAATTTCTGCAACTAATGAAGTCAAAATAACTTAATTAATTATTTCCAAGTAGTTGTTAAGACTAAATTCGATTTTAGTTCACAATTTAACTTAAGGACAAATTAAATTGGAATATTCTTGTTGCCACATTTCAACACTCCCTCTCAACAAGAAAGGAATTATACTGTAGTGACATGATCCTCACATCATCAACAACTTGCTTTACCTTGTAAATCCAACAGGAACTCACAATTGACTTGTTATCTGGTCTTGAAACCATGTCCCAAACATTGTTACGAACCGTGGATTCATACTCCACCATAGCATCAACCCAAATCGGCTATTGCACTGCTTCCTCAAAGGAAGATGGCTCTATCTCAACACATTCCCCAACAAGGGCCATGTATCTAGTGTACCTCTCAGGTGACCTCCTCTATCTACTCTGAGAATATGGTGCTCCCACATTCTCTCTCGCATCCTCCAACAATCTGTCACATTCTCTTGTGTGCTTTTGTCCATCTATGGAAGACTCTGCTTGAGTGGATGTCTCCACTCCTGGAACCTCTGCATGCGGCTACTCTGCATCAGTCTGAGGATCCTCCTCCTTAGGAACCAATAGTTCCTCCATACCATGTAGTTGGAGCTCCCTCTTAAGGGAAACTTGCATGGACTTCTCCTCATCAAACTAGAGATCTCTACGAACCATTGCCCTTAGACTAGTAGGCAAGAACACCCGATAGTTGTGAGGTGTATTAGTGTACCCCACAAGTATCCCCAACTCTGTTGTTGGCTCAAGATTCTTCTGTGCATCCTTTGTCACATGGAAATATACTGATGAGCCAAAGATCCTAAAGTGACCCACATCTGGTCTCTTACGGGAGAAAGCTTCCTTTGGTGTCTTCATCCCAAGTATGCGATGTGGGCTTCTATTCTACAAATAGATCGTTGTGTTGCATGCCTCAGCCCACAAGTGAAGTGGTATGCCTTGGTCATGCAACATTGCCCATGCTGCCCCTACAATAGTTCTATTCTTCTTCTCGGCCACCCCATTCTGTTGTGGGTTATGAGGTGCCGTCAACTCTCGTTTAATTCCTTCCGCTGCATAGAAGTCCTTAAACTCTTGAGAGACATATTCTCCATCGTTTTCACTTCTAAAGGCCTTGATCTTCTTCCCTGACTCTTTCTCGACCAAAGCTCTGAACTCAAAAAAAATTGTGAAGGTTTGGTCCCTCTTCTGCATGAAATAAATCCATCATTTACAAGAATAATCATCAATGAAAATCACATAATACCTTTTCTTCACTGTGGATGCCGTTGAGAATGGTTCACACACATCAGTAGGAACTCACTCTAAGATAGCATTTGCTCGACTGTCTCAATCATTAAAGGAAGACTTGATGTACTTTCCCAAGGTACAACCTTTGCATGTGTCAACTTGCTCAAGTTTACCTTTGGGAAGTCTTGTAAATATCTACTGCATTATCTTCAAAGCCCCATGATGCAAATGTCCTAACCCCGTGTGCCACAACTCACCAATGTCTTGGCTTTGCACCAATTTTGCTTTCATACTCAATGTTGCACAATCATCTAACTCTAGTTTATAGAGATTCTTCACCCGAGTCCCTATCCTCTTGGTCTGACCCATGGCTATGTGTCTTAGGAACACCTTTCCTTTACTGAAGACAATATTGTAGCCTTTGTCCTCCAACATCACGACCCATACCAAATTCTTCTTCAGTCCAAGCACGTACTTCACATCTGTCAAGGTGATAGGAGCTCCATGCTCCCTTTGAAAAGCAACTGTGGCCACTCCTGAAACACTATACCTTCTATCATCAACCATCTCTATGCGCATATTGAGGTCTTTCTCCTCCAAGGTACTGAATAAAATTTTATCGCCGATAATTTCGAATGAGGTTCCACTATCAAGATACCAGACATAGCCCGTCATCAATGACACCATGCATGCGATGAGGGTAACATCCATTTCAAACTGAGAGGCTAATGCCTCACCTTTCGATCCTTTCTAGGATCCCTTGTTGGACTTCTTCGATGGGCAATTAGTTTCATAATGTCCCATCTCGTGACAATTAAATCATCTCACTTTAGACTTGTCAACCTTCTTCCCTCCATGAGAAGAATTCAGTTTGGAATGGGAAGCCTTCCCCTTCCTTTTCCTTGCCTTCCTAGCTAAGGCCAGATTTTCCTCATTATCATCCTTGGATGAAGAACCATCTCGTGTGCTCCTCCTGATCTCCTCCTGCATAAGATCCGACTACAGTCATTCCCAATACGACAGTTTCTCCCTTCCATTCACAGAGTCCTGGTAGCTATTCCAACTCTTTGGAAGGCCAAGGAGAGCGAGGCTCACCATATCATCATCGGCAGTAGTTATTCCCACACTGCTAAACTCATCTCTATAGGTGGTGAGCTTGTTCAGATATGTGGAAATAGTATCACCCTTCTCCATCTTGATTCTTCGAAGCTTATCCTTGAGTTCCAATTTCCTCTGGTCGCTACTATTCTTGTAGAGGTCCCTCAATGTCTTCCACATTGAAAATGGAGTATCCTTCCCATGGAGACTCGAGACAATATGGTCTCGAAATCCCTCAAGGATGACACATCTTGCCTTCGCCACACACTTCTTCCACTTAGCCAACTGTTGTGCATTAGTTGAAACTAGCTTTAGGATTTCTTGATCAATGAATTCCTTCAAGCCATTGTCTTCTAATACAACCTCCATTTTATCTTTTCATGCTATGTAATTCAAGCTACCTTCCAAGGAATACTCGAGTCTCAAGCCATAGAACTCCATTGATAAAAATTTGATTTGAACCTGTAACCCTGAAATTCAAACTTTGAATTCTCTTCTCAGTATACTGTTCATAGCTTCAATAAACTTGGCTCTGATACCATTTAAAAATTTTGCAAATTCTCTACAAATCTCCCTATGATACCATGTAGAAAATCTGCTATGTAGGTTAACTCGATAATGCAATATAAATCAAAGAAGAATACTATAACCTACTTCTACTATCAAAGTTTGCTTTGCGGAAGCTTAAAGATAGAGTTGAACACATATAACTAGAAGAAGAAGAATCAATGCACAATACACTTGAAAACACTTCCGGGGGGAAAGCCTCAGCTAAAAACCCCACTATCTGTATTATCATACAAGGTGGAAATACATAGAGATTATACAAATCCTTAGCTCTCACAGCTAGCTAGCTCTCAATACAATCCTCACAGATGCTAACAGAAAATCCTGGCTTCTCCCAATCCTTCTCCTATGCTCTCCAAGCTCCTATTACCTTGCGTTGTTCCTCTGGGATGATTCTCCTTCTACCAAGTGGAAAACCTTTTCTACCCAGTGGATGATCACCTAATCTCACACACTGTCAGAACTACGCAATCCTTAAGGAATTGATTCCTTCTACATGCATGAGTTTTCTTTATAAGAAAACACATGCAACTGATAGTACATTGTCCTTGACCTTTAGCTCAACTGGGTCTTTCTCAAACTAGAAATTCATGAGTTTCTGATGAGGGAATCTTCAGTTAATTGGAGTACACTAGTTGAATGCATGCATGCATCAACTGACTGTTAACTCTCTATTAGTTCCTCAAATAGTTTGGAACTAATTTAACTAGATTTAACTCAATAAACTCAGTTAACCAATTACAACTCAAATATAACTCAATCTTATCTCCTTAATTTAAGGCTTATCTCCTTAATTTAAGGGATAACTCTTGCATGACTTCAGAAAGACTTCTAACTTAAATTTCTCCAACTAATTAAGTCAAAATAACTTAATTAATTATTTTCAAGTAGCTGTTAAGACTAATCTTGATTTTAATTCACAATTTAATTCAAGGACAAATTAAATTGGAATATTCTTGTTGCCACATTTCAATAGCACCTGGGGTCAAATCGATGGAGTGCTTGACCTGATAGTGCAAAGGCACCCCTGTAGGGGAGGTGAAGATGTCCTCGTACTCCTCCACGATCTTGTGCATATGTTTTTGTCGTGTGTAGGGGCCTTGTCTAGAGGTCATGGCCACCATCTTCTTCTTTCCCTGAGGGCGTATCACTAGGAAACAAATTTCCTGGTTTTGTAAATGAGCTTACTGCATTATTTTGCAGTAACCAAAGAGATGGTGATAGGCGGTGCTACCTCTGGTATCCTGTACAACTTATTTCCCATGGTAACAATAACATGTGAGGTCTTGGCTCATATACAACATGTCACTTTCACAAGTATGGTTGGCTTAATAATACATCACAAACATTAAGGGGAGCAACGTCACATAATACCTCATCCCTGAAAGGCTTAATGTTGTATGGAATATAACATTGTTGGTTGACATGAAGATCTTGTCCTTGGTGAAGCCACCCAATGGTGTATGGTTGTGGGTGTGTTGTGATTGGTAAACCCTAACGCTTCATGACCTCTACTGATATTAGGTTCTTTTGGCTCCCGTTGTTGCAATGAACTGTAGCGGGGAACCCTTTACCCACATCTGGGAGTGGAATAGGCACTCCTCCTCCTATGGATCTTCGGGTTCCTCCTTCTAGATTTTCGTGGTGGAAACGGTGGCATTGGGCTATGCATCAATAATCTACTTCCCTTTGTCATTCCCCTTGTTGGGTTATGACTTAGAGTCAGAACATGCATCTAATTAGAAGCCTTCAACTCGGCCACCAATGACTGCTTGGCCCCACACTCACTTTTGTTGTGAGTGGAGCTCTTATGGAGCTCACACCACTTTTTCGTGTCCTTTTTTGGCTTCACGATGTTGTTCTTTGCTTGTGGCTTTGGCGGGTTGTACTGGGCTATCCCGCCTTGGCTTTATCCTTTTTTCTAAGGTTTGGGGGCACCTTTCCCTTACTTTGGATTCATAGATCCAAAGTCTCGCTTCTTCTGTTTAAGCTTCTGCTTGATCTTCACAACATATCAGTACGTCGTGCCATGCAAGGAGATGTTCAGGAACTCCATCTCATCCTGGATGTAGCTGTGTAGGCAGTCGCGGTTCTTGAGTACCAAATGTTTCTCAATCCTTGATACCCAATTTCGTACGAAGGGTATGAAAAACATAGGTAAACTCTGGCACATCTTGGTCCCTTCCCTGCCACAGCGTGGTCCACTTTATGTATTTATTATCATAGCTCCTGACAGGGTAGTACTGCTCCTTTATGGCCTCCTGGAACGAATTCCAAGTGGGTGTGGCTAAAAACAGCGAGGGCGTACTTTCATCCTTCTACTCACAGTAGCTTTCCCACCAGTCCTTGATGTGGGGGGCAACTTTGAGAAGAGAAAAAGTAATATTTTCCCAGTTTGAAAAATCATGAACAAAAAAATATCCTTCTAGCATATTTAACCATTTATCTATGGTGTCTACATCTATTTTTCCCTCAAATATGGGAATGCCAAAGTTTACTTGTACCTTAAAATGAGTGGTGCCTCTAGAGTGGCTGCTGGATGTGGATGCATCGCCGATGGGCAACCATTGAAGGATCTAGGCAAAATTATCCATCATCGCGTTCCTTTGCTTCTCAAGGGCCTCCTCGAAAAATATTTTGATAAGATCTCCTTCTCACTCGTCTTTCTTTTCTTCCCCATACGAGGTTTTCGGGATTTGCAAGGCTAGTCTTGAAAATGTTCAATGAGTTAAAGCCCTAACTCCTTATATCCTGACCTAGTTGGGGACATGCAAATAAAAACAGAGAAAGAGCAGACCGCTCTAATACCACTAATCCGAATTGAAACAAGAACACAACAAATTACAGATATAACCATAAATACAGAGATTTAGCAAGAATAACACTTAATTTCATTAATATCAAATACTGAATTATGATTACAGACAGAATGGAAATAAGACTAGCTCGGGCAATGGTAGCTTATCTCTAAGAAGAGATGTGGTGACTACATGCCTCTGAACTATGTTGAAATGACGCTCAAAGGCCTATTTATTATTGATAAACAATGGAAAACCCTAAACATCCAAAAACCTAACCCTAGGAGATGAAACACCAAATTATGGGCCTTGTTTGGGTAAATTGGTACATCAACTTCCTGGGGCCGTAACTTTGGCATACGATCTCCATTTTATGCGTACAATACCTCGTTAGAAATCTATCCAAGGAATAAAACTTTCAAGTAGCCAACATGGGTTATAGACCCATGTTGGCCCCTGTTTTCCCAAAAAAACTTCGTTTAGGGCCTCAAAACAACTCCAGAAGTTCAGGACCCAAAAAACTGCCAAAAATAGTAAATTGTGCTACAAATAACGAGACTAGAAAACTGAAAGAAACAATGGTGGGGGTCCAAGTAGAATAGGCAGGTGGCCATCAATATCCACCTGGATCATAAAGTCAATATCTACTTGAGGTGGGTAATGATGAGGGATAAATCCTATGCTTGCATCTCTTACACACTTGTATATTAGACCAATTGCATAATGTATTGTCACCTATATGAGAACTTGTTGAAGTGTTTCATGAAAGTCACTTTTTCATGTTATAGGCAGCTCATCCCAAAAATATAGTAATCATTGGTTATGTTCTATATCTTTTCTTAATTTTTGTAGTTGTGCCGTGATATGCAAAGAAAATATAGCAAAGATTAAGGTGTTGTCACAACATGTAAGGCATTTTATGTGTATGTTAAATTGAAAGTAAAATCATTGCATTTCTTCCATAACCAAAAGAAAATCTTGACCCTAACAAGCATCTAAGCAAATTGAACTTAATGCACTAAGGTAACTCTTTGTGAAATTGAGGCAAGGAGGTGTTGTTAAGCTAGAAACTCATCATATGACCATCTAGTCTTGCCTAAGGGACAAAATTAAAAAAGATGTATGAGGATTTATATTTTCCCATTCATTGGACAATGAAATTTTTGGACCCCTAATTTGATTGTATCTTATCCATGAGAAAGCCTCCCATTGTTAACCACCAACAAAAATATATGTTTCTTAGGCTCCAAGACTCGTTTATAGATATGATGAAGATTAAATAACTATGGCTTTTGCTTAGATTTCAAACAATGGATATTTTATGGGCTAATCCATGTTTTGTACCAAAAAAAGATTTATCTATTTCCATTTTTCCTAAAGTGGTTTTCCCAACTCTACAAGA
This sequence comes from Pinus taeda, assembly GCA_000404065.3. NCBI lineage: Eukaryota > Viridiplantae > Streptophyta > Pinopsida > Pinales > Pinaceae > Pinus > Pinus taeda. The sequence goes on from APFE030856672.1 coordinate 99,724, forward strand.
TAAAAATATTTTAATCTTAAAATTGCCAAAATTTTCTAAAATTTATATAATTCTTAAAATTTGAATCTTTTAAGAGAATATCACAAAACATTTGATGATTGGAATTTTAAGAATTAGTAAAATTCAACAAGGTTTCTAGATGTTAAAGAAAGCACAAATCCTTAAAATGTTTCATGATCACAACAATCGTAGCTTGTTTAATATTTCTTTAGAGATCAACTTAAGATAGAGTCACTTAAATCCCATAATATGTTTGTATCTCGAGATGATCTTCTCATTCCCCCATTTTTTGTCATTCCACCAAGCACAAGGAACTTGAAGGCCAAGCTTGAACATGAGATCATCGGGCTGAGTCCTTGAATTTATTAGAAAATAAACATATTTGTTCTAGCTAGGATAATTGTTTTCTGAGGTTAGGCCAAGAGAGAAACTAAGTAAATCAGTTTTCAAACAAATCTAGTTGGTTGACCAAATACATTTCATGAAAATATTTAAAGAAAGATTTTCATGAGAGGGGGTCCACTAAAGGCAATGATCAAAGAATGATGGGCTAGATTTGCGAGATAAATTATTTTAGGAAAGGGAAGGATTAACGATAGCTCAACCCTTCCAAAAGTTCAACAAGACTATTTTACAGAAACTTTAACATAATTAAAAAAAGTTATATAAAGGTTTTGAAGAGAAATTCTCTAAAAAGATGGGGAGTTTTAAGGATCTATAGTTATCTTAAACTGTAAAACATTTGGAAAATATTAAAAATTCTTAAAATTCTAACCATAAAATCTTCAACAATTTAAGATCTTAACCATAAAGTTTTAAACATTTTATATCCTAAAGCCAAACATAAAATATTTATACATTCATGATGGTCTCCCATAAGGATTGGTCCTCTATAAGTGTCAAATTGGAATCGTCAATGAGGTGTCCATTAATAAGTTTCCCAAAGCTAGGCTTGGGAAGAGGGATTCCTCTAATTAGATCCATATTGACCTTCAAGAGCATAAGGTAACTAAGGGATTTGACTACCATGAAATATAAGGCCATAAAATCTTAAACATTTTATATCTTAAAGCCAAACGTAAAGTATCTATACATTCATGATGGTCTCCCATAAGGATTGGTCCTCTATAATTGTCAAAGAGGAATAATCAGTGAGGTGCCCATTAATAAGTTTCCCAAAGCTAGGCTTGGGAAGAGGGATTCCCCTAATTAGATCCATATTGACCTTCAAGCGCAAAAGGTAACTAAGGGATTTGACTACCTTGAAATATAAGGTTAGGGCTATGTTACATCCTTACCAAGTTGACTAGAATATCTTAACTTCCTTTAGATTTTATTTTGATTATTGAAAGCTAGAAAAAGACATTTGTAAGGAAGGTTTCATATCTACTATTGAAGGTGGGACCAAATCCTTGAGATTTGGACATATTTACAATGAGAGGCCATTCACCCAATCGTAAGTTTTCTTGAAATAAATTTTGATACACAAGGTATTGATGCTATAAGATTAGGATCATTCCACGTTGTCCCATGCAACAAAAACATGATCCAAAATGCAGTTCCCATGAATAAGCATTATTTGCTTGAGGAAGAAAATCTTTAGAAGAATATGATATTATTAATGCAAGAGCCTTAATCAATCTTTTATATGAAACTTTAAGAATAGTGATGAGTCCCTAACTAGTGATCGATTCTGAGGCTTCTACTTTAGGAATGACCTTAACGAGGCCCCAATTGATCATATCATCTTATAGATTGGGTTTTAAAATATTTTTTACGCACTTATAGAAGGCACATGCCAATATATTTGCATGTGTCCATATATACCTCACAAGGGAATCCATCAAGCCTATGCACCTTGTCATCAACCATTTCATGGAGGGTTGTCAAATGATCAACAATGGATAATTCTTGGTCAGATAACCACCTTTATTTGTTAGAAACCATGGATGAGATTATGCCAGTACACTTGTGGGGGGCTTACTCTTTCTTTTTTGAATATTTTTTTTGGAAAGCCATCACGCTACTCCATAAACATACTCTCAATGTCTTCTTGACTGGGGATACACTCTTTAACATATTTTAGAGCACAAATGTTCATGTTAACTTCTTTGTTGTCCAAGGCCTTGAAAAAAGTCTTGGTGGGCCTAAAAGTTATTTTTAGCTAATGTATCCATGCTTAAAATTGAACAACTTTAGATAATTGTCTTCATCCTTGAACTAGGTTATATGATGTAACTTCATTTCATCATGTGCTTATCCTCATCACAATGGGAAAGGAGGCGTTGTAAGTCTTATTTAACTTCCCCCAATCCATCACAAACTATCTTTTTGTGGTTGAGACAAATTCTCACACTTTACCAACCATGCACCCTTAAAATAGTAATAGTTTTATAGATTTACTATTTTAGAGATGTAATCTTCCAACCAAAATATCCATTCATATTCACCTTGAAAGTTGGGAATCAAATTCCACTTTCTCATATGTAGGCTAGTCAACTTGAGAGTTAAATATGTTAAAAGTTCATTAGACATCATCGTTAAAATAATCACATTATTAATCTCTTAATAATATCAAGAATCCAATGGGTTAGGAATCCAAGTGATCAGTTATGTCATAATCAAGCATTGGTTGGCCTCCATCAAATTCAAAGTGTAATTAAATTTGTTTGCTTAGATTATAACATTTTCAAGATGTTCATAAATCCTTTTAACCCTTTTTTGAAAAAAATTCAAGTGAATCGCAATTATGCAAATTCATAGTGATGATGGAGATTGGTGTTGTAGAGCCTATGCCAAATCTAGAGAGAAAACTAAGCTTCATATTTTCCACAAGCTAGGTGTCTAGAGAGAAACCCCTCATCATATTCTTAACGCTCCAATATATTAATAGCTCGACATATTATCTAAAGGGCACTGAGCAAGTCATTAATAACCAACACTAGAAAGTTGCACGCTCTCCCTAGTTATTGGAAGCATTGATGTTTCCCATGCATAGAATCTAACGATATAGATAAGTAAAACCTAAAACACGCTTGGAGAAGGATTTCACTGTCACTGAATAGTATAACTAACAAGTTTAAGAGAGTTCAAAGTAGAAATACCACATGTTCCTTCATAATTCTTGGAAGAAAAACACTTGGCACTTAGCACTTGGCAATACAACACGCAAGACTATACCGAATAAAAAAAACTTATAATTTTTACTTATTTCATCACAAACCTAAAGCATCACTCATCTCCACCTTCTTCTCCTCAACATTAGGGAGAGCACCAAAGGAGTTGTTCAAAGTAGTAGATGGGTGAATTAGCAAAATCCCAAAAGTAAACTTCTTGAGTTGGTTTTTTCAGTTAGTCATTGACATCAATATTTATTTTCCTTATGAATGGAGGAGTAGTGTAGGAGAGTGAGCAATGTGACTATTGCTTCCTTATTTTCCCAAACTAACAAAGGGTTTGTTGGCCACATTGGTTGAAAACCTATTAAGTCCATTAGTAGCCAGGGCCTTAGGGTATGGGAATTTTGAGGCTTTGGTCTACACTACTCCATTTACTCTTTTGTGCCACCTAGATCTTCGTACTTCACCATCATTTTGTACATTGGAATCATTAAGAGTTGGGGGAGTTTATGTGGATTGGGATGTCATTAATGAGTTAGCTTTAAGATTGAGTGGATATGATGATGTGAGATTCAACCCCAAAAGCAAGTGTTGGGAAGATTGATATATTGAATTTGGACATGATTCAAAGTGTATGGTGTATATCCGAGTTCGGAACTCATGCAAATTCTATTCCAGAAGACAAGGAGAACATTGGCATTGATATTGGGCCTGCAACATGTGCTTTCGATAGCAAGAAGCTAGGGTTCAAGCTATTATCAGAGCCAAAGATGTTTAAAGTAGAAGATTGCAAAAAGGAAGCAAGTTGAATTCGAAGCTCCGTCAATCAATGGATAAAGAATTGTCCATTAAGAAATTCCCATCTTTCAGCCATCAGCCGATCGGAAAATTAATTAACGAAAATCGTTTATCAGGCTGATCCGATATTTACGCTTTCTTTATTGGAAGGCACGGGTGGATAATAAAAACTGGTTTTATTTAGATTTCTCATTAGCTAAGGGATTGGAGATAAAGATATTAAGCATTCCTTTATCAAAATTGGGGTTTTATCAGTATGGATAAGAACCTTTTTTTTAAGTGCAAAATGTGAGAAAAGTAATTCTAGAGTTAATTTGAATCTATGATGATTTTCAATAATATTATTTATATTTGTATAAATTTAGCGTCTAATATTCTTATTTTTAATTTTATGAATAGTTTGATAATTTATATAGTTACATATATATGTAGCAATTCTTTTTTGACATGTTTTATAATTTTTTCCTTTTGTGAGTTATATTGAGCCATAAATAAATAAAAAATGGAAGTTATAGGGAAAAGGAAAGAAGTATTTTAACCATTTCCCATTCATTAAATTCCAATACTAAAACTTTAAATTTTCCAACACTAAAAATCTAATTTTTTCAATAAATATAAAGTGATATAAACATCCAATATCAAATATCAAAATAAAAAACTCAACCAATTAAAATAAAAAAAATCTGTAAAATTAAATATATAACATCTTTAGTTAAAGACAACAATTGAAAATGATCCGCTGGGAAGGAATGGGTTTCGGGGCTCTGACGTGGCCGCAGGCAGGCAGGTGGCGAGTGAAGGTTACCGCACCTGCTATGACTCACACCTAAAATTATCTGCAGTTATTGCGTAGATAATTCACAGCTAATCCAGAATTAAGCGATCACGGTCTCCCTGTTTCCTCATACCGGACGATAGTCGTACCACCTATCTCGGGCAACTAACTCTTGTCTGGCGGTTTCGAAGGCAGTTTAGGTCAATGGAAGACATGGAGTTTGAAGAGGAAGCAATCGATTATACACAGGACTCGTATGAAGGTCAGTCCATTTTCTGCGATCGCGGTATTAATCCTAGCCTTGTTGATCCTTCTCTTCCTCAGCTATCAATCCCCCTGGCTGATGCTCACCCTGGATCCTCCTCATCGTTGTTGTGTTTCGGCTCACTCTCCCTGGAGACCCTGGGTCTAGCCATTCCACCTCTTTCCCCTGGAACGCTCAACCTTCTCTCTACTATCTCGCCTCCCTCCCCCAACTTCGATCTGCTCCCCTCCTTTAACCCGGTGCCTCCCTAGAGTGCACCTCCCCCGAATCCGGAAAACCCTAACTTCCTCCCTTCGGGTTGTTTTGACTCTCCTGCTATTAATCCTAAAGCCGCGTCACACCTAAAGGACTCGGGACCTGATCCTCTTAGCGGATCATCGATTGACACCGAGAACTGGGAAGAGGAAGATAAAGTGTGTGAAGAAGTCCTCAAAAGATCTCACCATCACCTTTGGCGAAGGCATTCCTATGGGAGAAGTGGTGCATAGAGCCAACAGAGTACTTGTAGGGCATGTGAGAGGGAGGGCTTACTCTGCGACCAGACTCACGAATTGGGTACAGGAGATATGGGGAGGTATCTTACAAGAGCTACTGAAGGTTCAAGGCTTGGCTCGAGGTTGGTTTTCCCTGCATTTTTCGAGAGCAGAATACATTGATCTGATCCTCGCCAAATATTGGCAAATAGAGATGGCCCTAGTTCTCCTCAAGCGCTGGTCTCCATTATTCGATCCGGAGAGGGAACAAATTGGAGCAGGACCCATCTAGGTACGTTTACGCGGTCTACCTCTACAATTCTGGTCCGAAGTAGTGTTTATCAGAATTGGTAATGCCCTCGGAACATATTTGGAATATGATAAGACTTTTGTACAGTCAAAGAACCGGGCACTGGCAAGAATTCTAGTGCATTTGGACACAAGGGAGGGCTTCGAAGAGAAAATCACTCTGAAGCGGAGACATTACACCAGGATTCAGATTTTGGATTATGAAGGAGTATTGTTTCGGTGTCGGAGGTGTCATAAGGTAGGGCATGTATTTAAATAATTCCCTTTGCTCTCGAAATCACTGGATCCCTCAGGCACGCCCACAAATCATAAAAGAAATGCTCCTGTGACGGTTCCTCAAGCCCCTGTCTCAGCTACGCGATCTAGACCGGTGTCTCCAAAAGATCACAGCATGGGAGGGACGTCGAAGAAGGATGAAGAAACGATCAGAATGTCCTCACCACCTTTGACCTGGGCCTGGGCTGCTGCGGCTGCAGAGGTCGCTCAGATTATGGGTACTTCTTCTTTCCCCCCTTTGATATCTCCTTCAATATCTAATTCCATGGTAGATTCTTCAGTTGTACATGTTTCTCTGGCTACATGTACCATCTCTCCTCCCCCGCCCATCAATGCTCCATCCTCTCCATCAATTCATTCTACCTCAATCTCCTCTGGGGTTGAGGCCTCACCTAGCCAGATTTTGCCTCACCCTTACAATCTGCAATTGAGGCCCTCTTAGGGTTCCGACTCCCAATCTAGGTTGGGGTTGGTACATGGGTACTTCCACCCTATCATCATGGGGTTGCAAATCAAATCTTTCCAAAGCTATTCAGAAAGCTGGAGTTGAGGTAGTAACTGGAAAACAATCTACAATGGAAGGGGTCCTTAGAGCACAGAAAGCCCTTGGAGGGCTTCCTCCATGAAGTGCCTCTCCTTTAACTGCAGAGGTCTGGCTAGTACCTCAAAGAAACTAGCTATGCGAAGGTTGATTGAGAGAGAATCTATTGATATCCTTTTGCTTCAAGAGACCTTAGGAAGTGCTAAAGACATTGAACACACCCTCGCAGGCCTACGACTTGGATGGCATCACTAGGCGCTAGATGCCATTGGTAGGGCTGGAGGATTAGCCATTAGCTATAACCCTTAGACAATTAACGTTTCTGCTACCTGGGGTGTGTGGGATTCATTGGCATGGATTTATTCTCGGCTGAGTTAGGGGATAGCCTGAGGGTCATTAATGTATATGGCCCATGCCAGAGGAGGGAGGATTTCTGGTAGCACTTTTTGGGCTCAAACCTGACATCTGTTGACCAATTGATCATAGGGGGTGACCTTAACTTCTCAATTGGTTATAGGGAATCTTGGGGTTCGCTCGCTCAGATAGATCCCTCGTCCAATTTCTTCAAAGACATTCTGGATCTGCACCATTTGGTTGATATTCCCATGAACAAGTCGATGCCTACTTGGAGGAACAGGAGGACAGGAGAGGCTGCCCTAGCTAGGAGACTTGACAGATTCTTGATCAAGATCCCCCTTCTCTAGAAACTATCCAGATACAGATAATGGGTAGGGGCAAGGGGGAAATACGATCATTCCCCTATCTATCTGGAAATTTTGGGACCTGAAGTAAAGCCAGGGGCTCCTTTTAAATTCAATCATATTTGGTTACAAGACGAGGAATATGTTAAACTGATTAAAGATTACTCGGTGTCCCATCCTATATCGAATCATAGGATGGCTACAAAAGGATTATGTCACAATCTTTCGAAGCTTAAACAAATTACCAAGACCTGGGCCAAAGAGAAGAAGGTCAAAGAGGATCAGAAGATTCTAGACATAGAATTAGAGCTGGAAACTCTGCTGGATGACAGGAATCTTGGTTTCTCCTCAACAGAAAGGAAAAATAGAGTGATAGAGCTAGAGATCCAGAAAGATAAGATTCTAAAGGAAAGAGAGGAGGTATGGAGATTGAAGAGCAGGGCTATTTGGTTGAAGGCAGGAGATGACAATACCATATTCTTCCAGAATTACGCAAAAGGAAGGAAGGTCTCCAATACGATCTAGAAGCTGCCCCTTCCCAATGGTGAATCAGCAGACAATTTCCAAAAGCTTTCCAGATTGGTACATCACACTTTCGGAACCTTTTCAGAGCACCTCAAGATGTCAACCTGGCAGACATTATTCATGTGGTTGGTCTCTTCCCCCTGTATGTAGGAGCAGAAGAAGAAAATGAACTAAACGCGCCAGTTACTCTAGAGGAACTGGAAGGGATACTAAAGTGGTTCAAAAAGGATAAAAGCCCGGGACCAGATGGGTGGCCTATTGAGTTCTATACGGCATTCTATGACATTATGGTGGTGGATCTCCTCCAAGTCATAGAGGAATGCCACTTAACAGGATGGATGTATAATGCTATCAATACCACCTTTATAGCTCTCATTCCCAAGAATGATTCCCTTGGCTCGTTTGACGAATTCCGCCCCATTTTTCTCTGCAATTGTCTATACAAGATTATTTCGAAGATCATTGCCAATCGTATCAGACCTATTCTTTCTCAGTGCATCCTCCCTGAACAATTTTCTTTTCTAGAAGATCGACAAATACATGAAATGATTGGTTTTGCACAGAAGCCATACATTCCATTTGTGCTCGTTGTCTAAAAGGCATCATTCTTAAGATAGACCTAGAAAAGGCATTCGATCGGGTGGACTGGACTTATATCAAAATGTTGCTTATCCATCTGGGCTTTCCTCTACCTTTCACTAACTGGATAATGGCATGTATCACCTCTCCCACCTTCAGCTTGCTCATTAATGGCTTAGCCACCCTTTTTTTTCATGCTGAAAGGGGTCTCAGACAGGGATGCCCTCTCTCCCTGCTTCTTTTCCTTCTTGTTATGGAAGGACTGAGCAGACTCATCAATTATGAAAAATAGAATGGCAGATTAACAGGTTTAAAGATCATGGAACAATGTTTATTAACACACCTCCTATTTGTAGATGATGTTATCATATTTTTTATGGAAGCATAAGGGACTCGACTGCCTTTGACAAGATTCTTGCCTCTTTCTCCAAAGCAACTGCATGATGGAAAACCACTCAAAATCTACTATCTCCCAGGTCTTTACACCCGCACAAGAATCCGAACTGGCAATACAACATTTCCCATATAATCCTCGTCCTTTGGAACAGGGGTTCAAATATCTGGGTTACTGGATCAAACCGACGGGACATAAGATTGCGGATCGGATTTCGCTAATCACAAAATTTGAAAATCGGATATCTCACTCGAGCCATCGCTTCCTATCAAGAGCAGGGAGGTTAGTTCTCATTAAATCAATTTTGGAAGCCACTCCTATCTTCTGGATGGCCTTAGCTTGGATTCCCAGAAGCATCCTCGCTTGCCTCAAGCAAATTTGCTGTAGATATCTCTGGAACGGGAAACAGGACAAAAGAGTTTTTGCTTGCATCAGTTGGGATAGCATCTCACTGCCAAAGAAGTGGGGAGGATGGGGCTTGAAGAACCTCACTCATTTTACGCACGCTCTGGCCACGAAATTGGGATGGACTTTGCTCATAAAGAAAAATATTTGGACAACTATCTCGTACCACAAGTACATCTCGCCGCAACACCTCATGGACTGGATCCGATTACCTGGATGGAACAGAACAGGTATATCTACTGTATGGAAAGCGTTATTGTCTTCTCTGCTTCTCATCCGGAGTCACTTAGCTTAGAGAATAAACTACGTATCTAGGGATCGAATTGGTATGGATCCTTGGATAGGAGGGGGAGGGAGGTGTTATCTCCCATGCGAGCTTGTCCAAATACTGGAGCTGCAGAACATTAAAGTCATAGGCCACATTGCAGATCATGGGAATACTTCCATATTTTCGCAAGCATGGAAAACAACAGCACAAGTAAACCTGCCTTTGGAATGGCATCAAATCTGGAAGGACTTCACTAATGCATTAAGCGAGTCACATATTTGTATCAAAGAGGGACCAAATGAACTTATGTGGGATAAGGCAGATCACGGGTTTTATACCCCAAAGGAAGGATACCTCGTTCTGATTGAGAACAAAAAGCCGAAGATTTTGCAGAACTGGTGGGCGAACATCTGGAAATTAAAATCCCCTCCCAGAACAAAACTCGTTTTTTGGTGTTTACTCCGGAACAAGATCCCCATGGGGCAAGCACTCATGCACAGATCTGTACATGGCCCCACCTCGTGCATCCTATGTAAACAACAATCGAAATCGACTACACATCTCTTCCTTACATGTACAATCACTAATCAGATATCGAAGACAATAATAAAGGAGCTCGGTATAGTGAGTAAATGGGAAAATGAAACCATCTCTACAGCATGGGAGAATTGGTATCAGGCACACTCCAGATCAAATCGTGCATGCCTTCCCCTTATCATTAGCTGGGCAATATGGCTGGCGAGAAATAAGATGATATTTGAGAATGGATCGATTCGTTGGCAATCAGTCACCTCCAAAATTATCGCTGCTTACCATGAATTTTCGGCCATCGCCCCTCCTCGCACCCACAGACCCGCCAACCTAGACCGAATTGATCAATCTATTCCATGGGCCTTCTTCGATGGAGCTGTTCAACTGCATGGATGTGGCGGGGGTTTCTCTCTTAATATAACATCAAATCACCATTACAAAGTGAAGATGGGGTTAGGCAATGGCACAAACAATTTTGTTGAACTCATATCCATCAGACACCTTATGCATTTTGCATTAAATCATGACTACAGAGAGTTACAGATATTTGGAGATTCAAACATTATCATTAATTGGATCAATCTGAAATCTAGATGCCATGCACACACACTCTTAAATATATTGGATGAAGTAATGCACCTCAAATCACAATTTAACTCCATTATTGTTCGTCATATTTACAGGGAATACAATCACTGTGCTGACAGTTTATCCAAGGAGGCTACATACCTTCCAGTGGGACAGTGGATAATCAATGAACAAAGAGGCAATAATCATTATCAATACTTCCACAGGCCCTACATAGATCAAGTCTACCCTCGGGTGGATGACCATTGATTTTTTGTTATTTTATCTAAAGTATATAAGCTGTTAAACAGAACTCTAGTGACTTATGAGCAGCATCCTATGAGATGCAAGTATATATATTTTTCCTACTATACATACACCTTAAGTGGAGTTTTTTTGACATTTTTGATACAACATCATCCTGCGTGATGATTTTATGGATATGACACACACATGTACAGAAAAGATCATAGACTTTTAAAAAAGTCATGAAGGATTAGCATATGTTGAACAACATTTACTACATGTAATTTTTCACTATATAATGAAAGATTATGACTTTTCCTTGAAGAAAAAAACAACAATTGAAAACATTCATAATTAAATTTTTATTTAATAGAGTCATACAATAACATATAAGTCCAGTAAATAGGTTAACAAACAACTACAAAGTTGTGATATTAATTTTCCAAATGCTAAAAATCTAATTTTTTCAATAAATATAGAGTGATATAAACACCCAATATTAAATATCAAAATAAAAAACTCAACAAATTAAAATGAAAAACTTTGCAAAATTAAATATAGAATATCTTTAGTTAATAATAACAATCAGAAACATTAAGAATTAAATTTTTATTTAATAGAGTCATACAATAACATATAAGTAGATTCAATAGGTTAACAAACAACTACAAAGTTTTTTGAGAAGATTTTTCAGCGAAAATCACATCACAATTCATTTGTCAACATGTTTCGAACCAACAAGTGTGGTTCATTGTCAAGACAAGTTGAAGAACCAGACCATGGCAGCTGGATAAATAAAGAGAGCACATCATCCAATGACTATCTGGGTTTTGTTCCTTTGCTTCCCGCTGATTGATGCTGCCACTATGTCATGTATTCACACTGTGCGAGTGTACCTTAGCATGGCCCTTCATTTTGTTGTTGTGTTTGACTTGGTATCTTCCACTGCATTAGCCATAAGAATGGGAACCTGACTATTTCTCCGTACTGAGAATGAATTCTCAGTGCACCTACACACTTCAATTAAGCACAATCCTCTATGTGAACAACACTCCTGCCACTGAGGCTCTCCATGCTTATTCATGGTTTTGCATGGCTTGCCTATACTTCAGCATGGCTTCTCTATGCACCATTGTCCTTATTTCCTTGTCTCAGAGTTTTTTGCTGATCCATCTGACTCCATGAACCTACTCCTCTGATCTGCATTTGTTTAATGGTGGCCGACCCATTCATTAAATTAAATCACTGATATATGCATCAAAGCACAGAGATATCTTATGTCACCTCAAGGAAAACTCAACACTCTTTCCTGAAGATCATGGTCCTTGTTGCCTTAACCCAATGATCTTTTACAGTCGTCATTAATCATGAGACCAACTCCTCTATTCCCACATTCAATCTTGTAGATGTCAGCTCATCCATCTCATAACTCTCTGTATTACACTATCGAAGCCCAATATGTTCTGTATTATTGCAATAATGTTATATCAGAGCTTTTTCCTAGCATAAGTAAACAAATTTTCGATGTCCTTGGCCCCTTTTGTTTAACCCCTTTCTATTTTCCTCCATGGGATTGGGTGCAGTGACTGGAGGCTTAGCCTTAAGGTGCTAGTGAATTTTTTCCCTACCTAGGGGCCATTTTTCCATTGTTAAAAGCTTAGAGCCCTTGGTTTTATGAGTTCTTCTCAGCCATGTGCCAACCCTAATATCGAAGCCCCCTTATTGACACTTTTTAATTTCCAACTGTTATAAAGTGTTAACATCCTCAACCTCCTATATGCCGACCTTTGATATAACGTCATCACTCCACATGAAAGTTCCTGAGTGGTGATACATGTCACCCATATTTCCCCCTTAGGCCCCTCAAAATAACAAAATTTCCTACCATGTGTCATGTCGCACTGCCACATCATGCTTACGCCAGATGCCACTATAGTTTTATCAAAATCAATCATATGCTGCCGCTTATATCTTATTATAATCAATCATATGTTGCCACGTGTCCTGCCAGAGGAGAGAGAAAAGTGCCTGTCCACCTTTCATTTTATCACGAAATCCTTTGGTAATCCTTATCGGTGCTTCCTGACGATTTTTAACGATATCTAAACTTTAACAATATCACATTTTTTTAAAGGTTTGCACGTTTAGAAGTTTCGATCCTTTGATTGTCGATGTTTTGATCTCCTCCGAGCTTTGATGTTACAAACGCTAATTTTCGATGTATATGGACCTCTGATCTATGATGCACCGATATGCTTGATGCTATAATGTTGCGATGTGCTAGTATTCTTGACCTCCGATATGCGATCTTCGATATGCCTGATGTTATGATGTTGTGATCACCGACATGGTTGATGCTCTGATGTTGTAATCATTGATATGACTGATACTCTGATCGCCAATGCACTGATACATTAACCTCCAATCTTCCGATCATCAATATGTTGGATTGTTGATCTCTGATATGCTGATATTCCTTCTTGCCTAAGGATTCAAATCCTTGAACTTTATCAGGCCATAACCTTTGAACCATGAATCTATTTCTGGACTTCCGCATATCATTAGAAAGATCTTCTAGAGAAATTTCCATTGGAGAGGGTCTAATGTAGGATTTGAGCCCATCTTAAACATCCAATCTAGCTCCAAAATCTCTGCCACTCCTCTTCTCCTTGACTCTTTGGACAGCTGAAACCACAACCACCATGGTGGTCCTTTGCATGAAGGCTATAGCTATCATGCACTTCCATCAAGTCTATCACTGTAAACATATGCTGCAACAAGCATCCAAGCTAATCTGGTTGACATCACTACCAACACTCCTGCCAGCAGTTAGGTAATGCAAACTACCCAACACAATTCCCTAACATGACTGTTGACATCAATGCCAACACCCTTGCAAATGCCTTCACCAGGCCAATGACCATCCAAACAATGCCAAATATCCAACATTTATACCCAGGGCTTGGCAGTTAGCCTTGGATAATATTTTCTGTAATCCTCGCCCTTGATCAACTTAGTAGGTTTGATATCCATGTCATATTCTTAAATCTTGGTAATCCCCTTACCCTCTTACCCTCAGTGTCACCTTGCACGAGAATATCTTTCACAACGATTTTTGGAACATACACTATTATATTCTACCTCATGCAACACCTAGCTGAAAACCACAATTGGATATTCCTACCCTTCACTATTTTTCTGCAACAAAATAGTTGCCACTGTGTTAGGAGAGGCAAAAGAGAAAATGAGGAACGACCTTTAATAATATGGGATGGCTAAGATTAGGGCTTCTGCAAAAAAAATAAAAATAATCTAGAGAATGACTCTTGTGCCTCTACGGTCCACTTGACTTCCCTATCATTCTTCAACATTTCTGTGATTTCTTTGGAAATTTCCTCATAGTTTGGTATGAATCTCCTTAGAATTTTTTTTTTCCCAAGAAAGCATGAATTTATTTTCTATTCCTTGGTAAAGTAATATTATTAAGAGCCTCCACCCTTTTAGGATCAATATTTACTCCTTCCTTTGCTACAATGTAGCCCAAAATCTTCCCCTCACTTAAGTGAACTGTGATGTCTTGGGGTTTAAGGACATACCATACCTTCTACATTTTGCAAATGTGAGATGCAAATGCTTGAGGTGCTCTTCATATGAATTAGAGAAAAAAATTATGTCATCTAGGTAGATTACTATGAATTTATCCCGCTCTACAACAAATGTTATATCCATTTCTCTCTAAAACGTAGCTCCAACATTTATGAGGCTGAAAGGCATTCTGGAATACATAAATGTTCGTAGTAAAAGTTGTTTTCTTGTAATCCTCAGGGTATACAATGACTTGGTTGTATCAAGATAAATTGTCCATCATGGAAATTCGGGCGGACCCTACCACTTTTTGTAAAATGTAATCCATTTTAGGGAGAGGATAGTTATCTTTTAGCAAGGCTTTATTCAAATTTCTGCAATATACATATAGCTTTAGTTCCCTATTCTTCTTCTTGACTGGGACTAAATTTTCTGCTCAGTATGAGTACCTCAAAGACACAATTATCTTAGCCTCCATTTAGACTGATGGGAAAAATAAAGGATTAATCTGCTTGATTTTATACTTATATGGCTTCACTCCAATTTTTAGAGGAGTTTTGTGTTGTATGACATAGGTCTCAAAAGTTTTTAAATCCTCATATGACCAAGAGAAAACATCCACATACTCTTACAAAAGGCCAAAGTACCTTTATTTGTATTCTTTAGGAACTCCCTTAGCTAGTTTGATGACTTGTTGTAGCTATTACAACACCCTCCAAAAAATTTTCCTATACCCAATTTCAGAGCCTTCCTTGATCTTGTGGTCATTGTCGCAAACTTTGAAACTCATTTCATTTATTTTCTTAGAGTCTTGTGTTCCCCTATGAAAGATGGGAAAAGTTTCATATTTTAGCATGTTGGCTATCATATCATGTGTATAAGTCCATTTTGGTGGTTCTAACAAGTTATATTTGTGCATATGATTGTTCTAAAATTGTAATTACCTATTGCACTCATTTCCAAATCTTTGAGCACTGTCACACAAGTGGCGTTATGGTTGCCGCAAAGTACATATTTGGTGTCGCACTTTTCGTAACCTGTCATAAGGCTATCGCATGGAGGGAAATGATTTGTTCATATGTTCAGATGATCTATGTTGTCATGTAATCAGATATTCTAAGTGTTTGATCACAGTCAAATTTCATCACCATTAACACCAATCTCACTGATCCCACACTTAGCCATTTTCAGAAAAACGTCCCGAACAGGAAACCTAGCTTCATTGTGTTATGCTCTTAACCTGCAAATGATACCCAAATACAGAATATGCGAAGAAAAGATACCCAGAACACAGAATAGCAATGATTTTATTATTCAGAGAGTTCACTTGCCTCTTCGAGGGGGCAACCTCCAATAGAGCAGAGCTCGATTACAAAATAAGACACGATACTCCTCGCAGGGAGTTTCTATTCCTTTATATA
The DNA here is from genome assembly GCA_000404065.3 of Pinus taeda. Classification (NCBI taxonomy): domain Eukaryota; kingdom Viridiplantae; phylum Streptophyta; class Pinopsida; order Pinales; family Pinaceae; genus Pinus; species Pinus taeda. The sequence goes on from APFE030856672.1 coordinate 115,502, forward strand.
TGACTCATATATGCAATACCACGGGCCAATACCACGGTATT
>APFE030856672.1:119057-138442 GCA_000404065.3 Pinus taeda
GTCAAAGACCGGCAGGTGGTTATTTAAAATCTGTTGCATCTCAGGATGAATTGGCGACGACTTGGTTTCGACTACCTGGATGGCATTAAATTGAGCTACAACTCCATGATTTCCCTTTTTTAACAATTTTTCCATCCTATAAGAGCTGATGATAGAGGGGGCTCCCGCCTCGAGTCCACAGAGGGTATGTGTGTGGTTGTTCTGTTTAAAACTCATATACAACGCCTGGAAATCCATTGTGATTGGCCCAAGAGTGCGGAGCCATTCAGCGCCGAGGACAATGTCGCAACCCCCCATGTGTATGGCAAACATGTGGGTTTTCAACTGATAATCCCCCATTTGAAGTTTGACATTTTCACCCAACGGCCTTCACATTTCATTGTGCCTCCATCTGCAATTTGAACTTGGAAGTTAGAAACTTCTCATACAAAACAATGCACCGTTTCTGTGACTTTTTGATGGATGAAATTATGTGTACTTCCACTATCAATCAAGACTACTACTGGGCGATGTTTAATAAACCCTCTAATTTTGAGAGTTTGAGGGGAAGAAATCCCTGCCAAAGCATGCAATGAAATAACTGGTTCATCAGAGACATTGTCTGGTTGGTTGTCTTCCTCTAGCGGCTCATGTTCCTCTAGTGGTGGATCTTCCTCTATTGAGCTGTAGTCAGTGGCATCAATTTGAAAAAATTTGGGCTCCTTACATTTATGACCTGGGGAGTATTTTTCATCACAGTAGTAACACAGACCTTTCTTTCTTCTTTCGGCCATCTCCGCAGGTGACACCTTTTGGACTTTAAGTGTTTGAGTCGTGTTGTGAGCCTGTGGGGGGCGACCTTTAGTGGAGAAATTTGGGCGACTATATTGGGCTGCTAATGCACGTTCCACATTACGAGCTACCTTGAAAGCCTCTATCCAGGAGGGAGGGTGGTGCACTAGGACTTGGGCTTTAATAGCTTCTTTAAGACCGCTGATAAAACATTCCGTGTAAAACACATCTGAGAGACCCCAAGTATGGAAGGCCAAGGCTTCAAAAGCTGTAATATATTCCTTCACTGTACCAGTCTGTCGGAGCTTAGTAAGACGACCCAAAAAAGAGGATTCCTGGTCAAAGCGATCTTGAAGAGCTTTTGTAAATTGGTTCCAAGTCAAAAAAGGTCCACTGCGACGTTGATGCCATTCTCACCATTGCCACCTTTCACCGTCCAAGTACATGCTCCCCAACATAAGCTGAGTCGCATTATCTAAGATGCGATTTAATTTGAAATACTGCTCCATTTTTGCTATCCATGCCGATGGGTGAGAACCATCAAATTTATGCATATCTATCTTGGGAGGTCGCTAACTGGGTGGTGGTTGGGTGTGCCAGTCGTGAGGAGAGTGGCTAGACTCACCTTCATGGTATCCATTGCCATTAGACTCCTCCTCGTGGGCTTGCTCCTTGTCCTTCGGGATTATTTGCTGGATCTGGATAGATAGTCCGGTAACCAGTTTTTGGAGGTGTTACATGGATTCTTCAAGTTTGTCCATCCTTTCATTGGCCATCGCTTGAGCTCTAGTTGCTACCATACACCAACCTGATGAAAAATTGGGACCGCCAAAAATTTTTCACAATTAATTGAATGGTACCACCATGCTCATCTCGTCGTCCTAATTCTAATGGGCTAGATCACCAATAAGCACCCCTGAAGATCTCAGACTCGTTTTTTTTTCCTGAAACTCCTAACGGAGTTTTACTCCTTCCTGATCAATACTGCAGTCGCCAAATCCTCAAAATGTCAATGCAGCCAAAAGTCCTACGACAATTATACCCTGGTATAGTAACCCTTCACAACGACTCTGATTTGGTGGATCTGAGAGATCTAAATGGCGGATCGTATAGCGTTGGACGGCGGAACTGACTGCTTTTGCAGATCTGATGAATCTAATAGATAGGAATGGTTGATTGGGACCGATGTCTGCTGCTGCTGCACTCCTTTGCTCAAGCAGATCTGAAAGAGATGATGATTGAAAAGGGAACTAGGGTCTTAAGGAGTGTCAAGTGCTACAGATCGCAATATACATAAGGGTCTGGCAGTAGTACTCAGCCCAATGTTTCAGGGCTCTAACTAAGGAGGTTCGACCATACCCTTAGCCGTACCACCTGACTACCCTATCGTACGGGCGATTAATCTCCCTGAGTGCTGTTCTCAGTGTACTGTAGCCGCAAGATGGCCGACAGTTTATCTATGGCGAGGTTTTCAGGGAGCCTAGGGGGCTTCCGATATACCAAGAGGGTACGTGGAAGACAGTCTGTGCGCAGTTCTGTCTAATGCGCTACTACTCGAAGGGGTACCCACAGGGGTTACAAGGGAATCCAACAGACGTGACCACCTCTTGTATTTCATGTGTGCATGCCTCCCCAAATCCGCAGATTTATGTGCTCAACGACAGATCCCGTGGTTTAAAGACGCCGGAACATGTCTCGAGCCAAATTTTTTTTTTCTATGAAATGGAGATCCCACCGGCCCTGGAAAGTGCTCTGATACCACATGTTATGCTCTTAACCTGCAAATGATACCCAAATACAGAATATGCGAAGAAAAGATACCCAGAACATAGAATATGCGAAGAAAATATACCCAGAACACAGAATAGCAATGATTTTATTATTCAGAGTAATGTTCACTTGCCTCTTCGAGGGGGCAACCTCCAATATAGTAGAGCTCGATTACAAAATAAGACACGATGCTCCTCGCAGGGAGTTTCTATCCTTTATATATGACTCATACATGCAATACCACGGGCCAATACCGCAGTATTACTAATACCATCTATCTAATACTACGGCCCATTTGCAACTAATTGTGGTTCCGTTATTAATTGTGGATTAACCACTTACAATTATTAATATGGGCTTTATTGACTCTTGACTATGACGTGCTCCCATTACATAGATAAGGGGGTTAGGGTGGGACCCTAACACATTGGGCCTCCCTTGGGCTATGCAATGTGGAGTGTTAGTCCTCTAGCTATGACCTTCCTACTTGGAACTTCACAATACACAGTTCCTTCCTCCAAAGACTATTGCAATGGGCAGTTCTTGTGCCCAAGACCTGACCTTCACCTCCATAATTATGTAGTCGTTTCTCCGAGCCTCGCCTAAATTGTGCACTGCGCAATCATAAGACTCAAAATCATCCCCAGATCCATTTAACTCTGTAGCTATGCAGTAGCTTTGCCTCTCTTGTCTCCCAAAACTACGTAGTATGTCCTCTCAATGCTCATTCCCTCAGCTTATCCCACTAGCTTCCAAAACCATGTAGTATTGTCCCCCAACCCAGCTTAAACTATGCACTTTGCAACCCCAAGCCTCAACATCATTCCCTGATCCCTTGAACTGCATATCTTTGCACCATCCTAGCCTTCCTTGAGTCCCATAATTGTGAAATGAGCTTTCTCAATGTCCATCCCTTCAACCTATCCCACTGGCTCTGAAAAATTTGTAGTATGTCCCACAGACCTACTTGAATTGAGTACTATGTAGTCTTAGGGCTCAAACTATTCCCTTGGATGTTAGAAATATGCATTGTGAAATTACTGAGCCCCTCTTCCTAGCCTTTAACTTGTTCCTGACTCAGTTGGTGGATGAAAATGCATCATCCTAGACTAGGGGATTTTTAGATTGATGTCATCTAGTCATGAGTGAATTGTTGGAATAGGTACCTATCATGTCATGAAAATATGATGAATAACGAGAATAAGGAGGGAAGCATTCTCAAAGACTCTCCCACAACTGCACAACTGAACTTACAAGTTGATCGATCAATAGAAAGTGAAGGGACACTAGTTTGCGACCACTATTCAAGACTTGAGATCATTGAAGATTCTCACCACCAAGTCATGTAGAGGTGGAAAGAAAATCATATTCAAGAGGACATCCAACACTTAGTAGTAGCAGTGGCTTGAAATTTCCACATCATCAAGTATTCCATGTCAACAGTGTCATGTCATGAGTGGTCATATGCCACCTCAGTATTGTAGATCATGTATTTTGTATACAAAATGTATTGTAAAGTGGAATTCCAAAGCACACACATGAAATGTAACAAGTCACGTAAGTTGAAAATTCATAAGAAGTCAAACAATGATGAGGGTAGTCAAAGAGTCACCCTTGGTTATTGATGAGCCTCAGTATTGCAACAAGAATGTTGCAACTCCGAAGACTACCAGCTTTAATTATCAACCCGAGGTTCAAAAAAACTTAAGAGGTATGAAGACTATATGTGAAACATACAATGTGTCCTTCCTTTGCTGTCATGGACGCAATGGAGTGCATGTAATGAAATCAAATCCTAAACTAATTGCAGAAGATGAAATACTCGAAATGGAAACCTTAACCTATTGCAAGAAAGAAAATACAAGGAAAGAAACTTATTCTAATTGAATAAAGTAACAATCATGAAATAAATGTCAACCATTACATTTCAAAGATTTTAGATCCATTAACATAGTTCATTGGATGTGGCAATCAAGAAAATCATCATTATATTATCCAATTCATAAATTTGTCCATTAACCCAAATCACTAATATGTTTTGTATGGGTAAAAAGGCAAGTCCTTAGTGATGTGTATCCATCCTAAATCATTGATTTAGAGCCTAGAGGTCATGATTCAACCCTAAGGGACCAAAACCAATCTTTTTGATCAAATATGGGCAAGTATATACATGTTGGAAAAGTACTATATGAAACTACAAGATGCTACAAATTTACTACAAGAAGTTATAATTCATCGAATGACCAAGAAAATAAAATCCAAATTGGATGGGGAAATTTTTTTATTGACTAGGATGTCTTATGTATCCATTCCAAGTGGAATCACTAAAAAAAACCTCTCCTAACTCATGCTAAAAGATAGCAGAAAATTACTAGTCTAAAATCTAGAAACTCAAGAACTAGTGAGTTAGTAAATCTATCAAATTCCTAACCTAATCAAGTGAAAATGCAATGAGGTATATTTTGTTATTAACTAAATTTTTTTTGTGATCTAATTCAAGTGGAATCAAATCTATTGGACCTCGTTTTTAGGCTCTAAAAAATAGCATAAATTTACTGTTATTTTCCACAAGGGACTTCTAGAAATCTAGATTTTGGAATAAGCAAGCTAATCCAAGTAGCTCAATGATTACTATGACCTTCCAAAGTAGTTCCAATTGTAAAATGATACTTTTTATCCTACAAAATAGCTTACTTCAACCATTTAACCGAATCCTACAACAAAAAATCATTAATACTAAATGCATAAATAGAAAAAAACAAGATATGCATGTGAATAAGAAGTGGAAGGAAGAAAAGTAAATGATGCAAAAGGGCTTTGAGGCTCCTGGGATGGACAATCCCAAGGAAAACCAGATTCCTATGAAGAATACCAAGAACTAGAAGCTGAACATGGCACCAATCTTCATTATTTCCATCAATACAATTACATCTATGCAAGAAATGAAAGTGGAGCTACAAAAATATGAGTTTTCTCCACTAGAATACTAAGAAAGATTAACCCTTAGAGGAAAATTCGACTTCGTACTTATACAAAATGATTAGGAAGCGATATGATATTTGATCTAAGACAATTAATAAGGTATTACAGACTCATGTGCATAGATGTGCCCGTGTTATTTTGTGCAACAGATCAATAAGATTGCGAAATACATAGGCAATGAGGCAGTAAAAGAAAACATAATAGGCAACACATATAAACACAACAAGTTTAATAAGGAGTTCACCCAATACTCCTAGGCTATGTCTCCTGGTCCAACCTTCAGTGTTGACCTCTCTATTATGTCTTCATAGCAGATTTTTTACAAAAGTGAGCTCAATTTGAGTCTCACACAACAGATACAAATTAGTAAGACTGTACTTGGATCCCCCAATTCTCTTTTGAGTACACAGACTCTCCTTACTGGCTCTTGGTCTCTATTGATTACAATAGTATAAGCCCAATCTGAGACTCAATACATGACAGGTGTGTAGAGGAGTTCGCTTGAACCTCTCAAGCCTTCTCTGGAGTACACAGACTCTCTGGCTCTCTCTCCCTCTGGCTTAACTATGGCTCGGCGCTACCTCTGCTTCTTTAGGTCAGTTCATAACTTCCTTCTTCTCTCTGCTTTCGGCTTACTCCCTCCTCTTTACTGTCTATCAGTTTGTGGCATTAAAGCCAGTCTGCTCCCTGACTATTCATTTCTGCTTCTCAGCTTTCTAGTTCCCCTACCTCTGTCCATTTGAGTCCCTCTGTCCTACGCAATCAGTCACTCTATAATGCCTCACAGGGAGGTGGCCACCTATATCATAACGGATGAGTGTTAGTTCTCTTGGACATATTTGAAATGACCATTTTTTTCTGTTAACTCCAAGAATGCCCGTGAAACACAACCTTCTGCCAATGCATCATCCATATTGGACATCAAATCCTATGTGATATTTCTTGATAATATTGTCAAACCTGGTCATCCATTGGAACGTTTCTCCGCCATTGATCTAGGGGGCCCAGATCCTATGGTTGTCGTTCATATCGGGTAGCTAAGTAGCATGATGTGTACCCGTCCGATGTGAGCAGTTCTCTCTCTCTTCTGTCGGGACGTGTGGCAATCATTGTATAGAATCGAACAGAACTCAGTTGAAACCACTTACCGCTTGAAGCCCATCCGATATCCTGCCGGTTTTGTGGAATCCTGCTCCGAAGGAACCGAAACAATATTTTCCGTGTTTTATAATTATTTCGGGTCCGGGTGCTCGAGGCTTCTCTTTACTGAGAGGCTTTCCCTGTGATATGCGATTAGCGACTTGTCACTAATCACATATCAAAAACTACCTCTGTTGCTTAAATTTGACAATGCATTTGCTTGTTGGTGTCAGTGTGCGTTACCATTATCCACTGCTCTGCGTGCTAGATCGACAACCCTTGTTGATCCACGGTGATCGCCATTGCAGCTGTCTAAGGATTCCCTTCGATAGCTTAATCTTTATAAGACTTTGAGTCTTTGGCATGATTTTCAAAGAGTTCATGAAAACTTAGAGAGTGTTCTAGGACCCATTTGGATCATGCATTCCCACTAAAAAGCTTTTGGACCACCACAAGTTGGATTTTAAGCATAAATCAAGCGAGGAAATATATTCCTTGCTTGCCTAATTTCTATCCGTATTGCACTGCTTGGTTTTGAACCTTTGAGTCCAATTCTGAGGTACTCAACATCCCCTCTGCGCGTAGTTCTCACCTTCTTGTCCAGAACTGTATCTTCCTACAATTCATTGAGATATTAAGGAAACAGATCATCAATAGAAGGCAACTGGCTCTGCTCTTCAGGATCTTCAATCCATGAAGGTTCAAACAGTCTCAAGCTTTCTGCATTAACTACTGAATAGATGTGCATGTAAGCTAGCAAATCAAGGCGAAAATCATTCTCACTAGTTTTCTCAAGTATCCTGAAAGGTCCATACCTTATTGGCTTCAACTTCTTACCTTCACCTTGCATTCTGCCTTTGCTGATATACAACCAGACTTGATCACCAACTTGAAAACTATGCTCAGTCTGATGCTTATCATGCCTTGCCTTATACTTGGCTTGGCTCTTTTCCAGCTCTTCCTGCACTACCTAGTGAATTTCTTGGATCTGTTCAATGAATCGGGTTGCTTTGTCCACATCACTGTGTCCAGAAATTGATATGTCTTTAACAAAGACAAAATCCAAGGGAGACCTTGGTATGAAACCAAAATAGGTCTCAAAAGGAGATCTCTGTGTAGAAGAATGTTTAGCACAGTTGTAAGGATGTTGCACATAACACAAATATTCATCCCAAAGCTTGGGATGCTCGCTGCAATAGCCCCTAAGAAACTAGACCATTGTCCTGTTGACTATCTCTTTTTGGCCATCCATTTGCAGATGAAAAGTTGTGCTCTTCTTTAGTCTGGTGTCCATCAATTCCCACAGACTCGACCAAAATTTCCCAACAAATCGGGAATCTCGATCAGATATAATGGAAGTGGGTAATCCAAAATGAGCCCATACATGCTGAAAGAACAACTTTGTTGTTTATTCAGTTGTAATTTGTTTGTTACAAGGTATTAAAATACACATTTTGTTGAACCTATCCACAATAACATATAAATAATCATGACCTTCTAGATTTAGGCAATCCCCCAACAATGTCCATGGAAACACTTTCCCAAGGATGAGAAGGAACTGGTAGTGGAGTGTACAAGCCTAGTTTCTGTTACTGAGCTTGCTTTTAGCACACATGGTACACCCTCTTACGTATCTAGAAACTATTTCATGCATTTTTGGCCAATAACAAAATCTTTGCAGCTATGCAACTATTTTACTTACACCAAAATGACTTGATATCAGGGAAGTATGTGCCTCCCTAATTATGTTAATTCTCTCCATTTGTGGGATGCATAGCTTTCCCAAATGATACAAGAGTCAGTCCTTAATATAGTAATCCAATTCTTCTACCTTTTTGCCATTACTTAAAGCTGCATATACATCTTTGAAGTCTATATCTTGAGCATATTGTTCAATGTAGCTTTCATGCATTACTGAGTTATGCTTAAGTATAGTAGATGCATTTATGATTGGTCTGGACAACATATATGGAACTTTATTGTGTATGCCCTTTTCATATCTGATGACAAGATGAAACTATTGTAGAAAACCTATCCACATATAGTGTCTTGATTGTTGCAACTTAGTTTGTGAGTGTAAATATTGAAGTGGTTGATGATCAGTATGTATAACGGTCTCTTTACCCATTAGATAATGTTTCCACTTTTTCACACTTTGTACTAATGCATACAATTCTTTATCATATGTGGGATAATTAACTACTGCAGAATTAAATGTCTTAGAATGATAACATATGGGTTTACCATGCTGCATCAACACTGCTCCCATGGCATATTCAATGGCATCGGTTTCAATCTCAAATGGTCTTTGAAGATCGGGCAATGCTAATATTGGTGCTATACTAATCTTTTCTTTTAAGATGTCGAAGGGTTTCTATTGTTTGCCTCCCCAATGGAACACCTTGTTCAATCCTGTTAAAGCATGTAAGGGAGTTGCAATCAGGGAAAAGTTAGCAATAACCTTTCTCCAATACTGTGTTGCTCCTAGGAAGCTTCTAACTTCTGTAGGAGATTTGGTTTTAGGCCAGTTTACAATGAATGCAACCTTAGAGGGATCTATCTTCAATTCACCATCCCCTACAATATGAACCAAATAATTCTAAGATGTTTTTCCAAATTCACATTTTGATAGCTTAACATAAATATTTTCTCTTTTCAAAACATCTAGAGTCTACTTTACATGATTCAAATGTTCTTCCCATGTTTTACTAAATACGAGAATGTCATCTAGATATACAATGACAAAATCATCAATAAAAGTCCTAAGTACATCATTCATTACTCTCATGAAAGTAGCAGGAGCATTAGTTAAGCCAAAAGGCATAACTAACCACTCATACAGTCCCTGCTTTGTTTTGGAAGATGTCTTCCATGCATCTTGCTCTGTGACTCTGACTTGATGGTAGCCACTATGCAAGTCCAACTTGGAAAAGTAAATAGCTTCTTTCAACTAATCTAATAGATCATCTATGCGAGGAAGGGGATGACGGTTTTTGATCATTTTCTTATTCATTTCTCGGTAACTAATGGACATTCTACATGAACCATCTTTATTTCTCACCAAGACAATTGGAGACCCACATGGTGATGTGCTAGGTCTTATGAACCCTTTCTCGAGTGGCTCTTGTACCTGCTTCTTGATTTTTGCATTCTCTAAAGCGGATAACCTGTACATTCCGATATTAGGCAATGGAGCATCTTGCTGCAAATTAATATCATGTACTATTTCCTTTTTGGGTGGCAAACCTTTAGGTTCTTGAAATAACATATCATATTCCGAAACAACTTTTTCTAAATTAGCTTGTTTTTTAGCATCACAACCTTCAAATACATTGGTTTTATCAGGTTTCTTTTCCTTTACAACCATCAGTAAAAATTGTTTGCATGAATTTACAATTCTTTTCATCTTCCCTGAGTTTATGAGAGTGTAATTATTCTTGAGTTTATGAGCTCTTACAATATATTCAATTCCATCTTTAACGAGTTGATACTTATTTTCAGCTCTATAGAAAATTGTTTTTCTATCATACAAGTAAGGACTTCCCAAAAAAATTTCACATATATCCAAGGGAATTACATCTAAGTCAACCTCATCTACAAATGATGAACCAATGGCAAACCTAAGTTTACATTGTCTAGTCATTTGTAGCTTTGTTTTATCACATAACCAACCCAATGGATATGGCTTCTTGTGAGGTGTGGTTAGTAATTCCAATTTCTTTACAATTGCTTTAGAAATTAAGTTTATTTGTGAACCACTATCAAATAAAGTAATAAAGTATCAATCTTTTGATCCTTGGAAATAACTCTAATATGAAAAAGGTCATGTCTTCTTCTCTCATTTTCTTCACTATCAATAGTTTGTGCAGAATTACTAGTAGATGCTTAAGAATTTTTACCTTTTATACCTGTGGTTGTGATTGTTGTTTCGTCCCCTGAGTCTAACCCCAAATCCTTCTGAATAGTTGTAGTAGTATTCTTCTTTTTTCCACCGAACTTATTGAGTTTCAGCTCCAGATGCAAAAATCCAGTAGTGTTCATCATCATGCCCATCCTTCTTGCAGTGAGTGCACGAAGGTTTGGTCTTTTGTACTGCATTTTCATTCCTTTCTATCCATTTCTATTTTCTCTTTTCCTTGTTGCTACTTGCAGTGGGTTTTGATGATCCCCCAATCTCTGGGTTCACATTCTTTCCCCTAGCCTCTAGATGGGTAGCTTGAACAAATACCTCATCTATGCTAGTAGGGTTAAACATGAGAATGGTATGTCTCAAATAACTATGTAGACCACCTATATACTTTAGTAAAGTTTCAGGTGAGTCTAAAGAAATGCATAGAATCAAAGCTATTTTTCTAAATTCTTGGGTGTAGCTTTGTACACTTTTCCCTTTCAACTAGAAAAGAGTTTGCCAACTCATCATAGCTTGCTACATATAAGCTAGTGGATAGAATTGTTTTTTAATTGCAGAAACAAATTCACTCCAGATAGAAAGGATTTTACCATGCTTCTTCATGTCAGCTTGTGTCCTTCCTTCCCACCATACCAAGGAAATTCCTCCAAGGCGTAGGCTGGCCAGCTGAATCTTACTTCTATTTGAATCAATGCTCTACACCCTGCAATACACATCAATATGTCTAATCCAATTATTCAACTTCTCTGCATTCAACTCTCCATCATATATTGGCAAATCAAATTTAACATCTAATTTAATCAAAGATGTTTTCTTTTTATTTTCAGGGCTATTAGGAGGTATGGGAAGCTTTTCTTCTTTCCCTTTGCCTTTAGAATGGTCATTGAGGAGAGATTCTTCTGCTCCTTTGTTATGTTGGGAAGTTGAAGAATCTTCACTTCGACCTTTCTTAAATTCTCTATACATTTCCTCTACCGTGGCTCTCATAGAAAAGAAACTGTCCATGAACTAAGGGTCTGATTCCAAGGGAATCTCTTCTGACATTTTCCTCTTAGTATAGACTCTACCAATTTCGGGGTTAAATTCAGCCAATTCTCCTCCTCCTAGTTTAAGCTTTGATCTAGTTATTATTCACAAATAGTCCAACACAAGTTTGTCTAACCTTAGAAACCTAAAGCTCTGATACCACTTGATCTTATATTTGATCTAAGATAATTAATAAGGTATTAAAGACTCATGTGCATGGATGTGCCCGTGTTATTTTGTGCAACGGATCGAGAAGATTGTGAAATACACAGGAAATGAGGCAGTAAAATAAAATATAATAGGCAACACATATAAACACAACAAGTTTAATAAGGATTTCACTCAATGCTCCTGGGCTACGTCCCCTGGTCCAGCCTTCAGTGGTGGCCTCTCTATTATGTCTTCATAGCAGATTTTTTACAACAGTGAGCTCAATTTGAGTCTCACACAATAAATACAAATCAGTAAGACTATACTTGGATCCCCCAAGTCTCTTTTGAGTACACAAACTCTCCTTATTGGCTCTCGGTCTCTGTTGATTACAATAGGATGAGCCTAATCTGAGACTCAATACATGATAGGTGTGTAGAGGAGTTTGCTTGAACCTCTCAAGCCTTCTCTGGAGTACACAGACTCTCTGAATCTCTCTCCCTTTGGCTTAACTCTGGCTCGGCGCTGCCTTTGCTTCTTCATGTCAGTTCCTAACTTTCTTCTTCTCTCTGCTTTCGGCTTACTGTCTCCTCCTTACTCTCTGTCAATTTGTGGCTTTAAAGCCAGTCTGCTCCCTCACTGTTCGTTTTTGCTTCCCAGCTTTTCAGTTCCCCTACCTCTGTCCATTTTAGTCCCTCTGTCCTGTGTAATCAGTCACTGTATAACGCCTCACAGGGAAGTGGCCACCTATTTCATAATGAATGAGTGCCAGTTCTCTTGGACATATTTGAAACGACCATTTTTTTTCGTTAACTCCAAGAATTCCCACGAAACACGACCTTCTGCCAACGCATCGTCCATATGGGACTTCAAATCCTATGTGATCTTGCTTGATAATATTGTCAAATCCGGTCATCCATTGGAATGCATCTTCTCCATTGATCTGGGGGCCCCATATCCTATGATTGTTGTTCATATCGGGCAACTAAGTAGCATGATGTCTACCCGTCCGATGTGAGCATTTCTCTCTCTTTTCTGTCGGGACGCGTGGCAATCGATGTATGGCATCAGGCAGAACTCGGTTGAAACTGCTTACCGCTCGAAGCCCATCCGATATCCTACTGGTTTTGTGGGATCCCGCTCCGATGGAACTGAAACAATATTTTTCGTGTTTTATAATTATTTCAGGTCCAGATTCTCGAGGCTTCTCTTTACTGAGAGGTTTTCCCTGCGATATGCAATATCAGAAACTACCTCGCATATCGGAAACTACCTTCATTTCTTAAATTTGACCTTGCTTTTGCTAGTTGGTGTCAGTGTGCATTACCATGGTCCACCGCTCTGCATGCTAGATCAACAACCCTCGTTGATCCGCGCTGATCACCATTGCAACTGTTTGAGGATTCCCTCCGATAGCTTGATCTTTATAAGACTTTGAATCTTTGGAATGATTTTCAAAGATTTCATGAAAACTTAGAGAGTGTTCTAGGACCCATTTGGACCAGGAAGAATTCCCCATGAAATGACGAAGCTTTCCCCACCAAAATCTCTCAAATAGTGGATCTGGTTCCCAGTAATAGGAATCTACATTAAATGACAGGGAACACATTCTTAGATTTTCTCAACCATGGAGCTCCAAAATATGTGCAATAATTTTAGAATATATTCTTGATTTATTATTTAATATTGATCCTCCTGTAGTAGGGAGCAAGTCCCTAAATTATCTCCTCCTCCTCATCTTCATAATCTGCCAAATATTCTCACAATATTCCACAAAAAATAAATAATACTAGGCACAGATATGCAATTATCCATAAACCTTCCTAATGAACATATTAAAGTTAAAAATACATTATTTAATGCAAAAATAGAGGTTTAATGTGCTAAAGGATGGTCAGATGGGCCATAATTTATGTCTAATTTGGAAGCCCATCATACCCCTTATTGAAAGTGTTTCTCATCCTCTAAGCAACTTAGTGACCTCATTGTGCCTCATTCATGTCCCTGGTGGCCTCCCTTATTTTTAAATTCTTGCTTTTTTCCCATTATGCAAGATGGGTTTTTTAAGATTTTTCAGTTTGGCAAGGTCTTCCACATCCTTTTCCAATCTCTTGCTACTTTTTTCCACCATTTGGACACCTCTGGAACCCTCAAAATGCCTTTAGATGAGATCCTGTAGTAAACTAGGACATCATGTAGTAATTCCTATAGTAACTATAAGAAACCTTACATAGCAGCCTATTTAAACTTGTTTGAGCAAAACTGATAGTCTAAGCCTAGGGTAGGCCCTCAACTTGACTTCCATTCCCATCAATGTCATTTTGGACCTGCTTTTCCATGCCTTTCTATAACATCTTTTAGGCCTTGGACAAAAGCTAGAAAGAGATTACAGACCCCTTGGAAAACCTCTTTTCATCACTACAGTTTGAGTTCTATTTTGATGTTGAATGCCTTCTTGCCTTTTGTTGCCTTCTTCTTCTCGTTTGTTGCCTAGAAAATTTCCTAATGGGATTTGGAGTTCTCTATTTTGATTAGGTCTCTCTTAGACACTGTCATTTTAGTTTTTAGTACAATTTGTTTCTTTCTTCCTTCTTGTAGTAGCATTCTACCTTCCTATAGAAATCATTCCTTCTCTTTCAAGGTCTTCTAACTGTATGGGAGTGATGAGAAATGATGTATAGGGTTTGGAGGATGATTCTAAGACTAAGAGGGAGTAGTGTAGGTTTGTGAAAATGAAGATTATGTGCTCTATGTGTTTTTTTCAAGAAATTTTCAGGGTGAGATAGTGGATATGAAGTCGATCAATGGCTTGGAGTGCTTTGGTGACTTGGCCTTTACACACATTTCCTCTTTTAACTGCTTTTCCCACTCCTTAAAGTCACCACCCTTCATAATTTGGATTTTCCACATTGCATGAGTGAGGGAGTCAACTGCAATTAACTAGTTGAGGGTGGCTGAGACTGCTAACACATCCTTAACTTTATAAAACCTCACCTCTCATGCATTGATAACAAATTTCTAATTATAATATGCTCAAGAGAAGAGGTCACGAATATTTCATACCTGTACCTACCTGATGGTTATTGGAGAGTCATGCATGATGCTGTTGAGTTGATGATCGATCAATGCTTCCTTAAAGGTGCTAATTTTCTTTTCTTACTTCTGCAAAAGTCTTCATAGCTTGTTGATTCTTTAATTAATAAGGTTGTGGTGTGCAATTTTCTTTCCAGTGTTCAATATTTTGCTAGTGGAGTGGATGGATTGCTTCCTAAAGGAGGGTGTGCCCCCTTCAATCTTCAAAAATGTCTTCATGATGCTCATGGTGGCTAGACCTTCCGTTGTGAGTGAAAAAATAATTGATGTTGAGTTATGATGTAACTTTGCAAGCTTCTTATGGGAGAAATCCTCTTCCTGTAGCATTCATTTAATTCCTCTTTGAGACCGCATTGATGCATGTGGGATTGTTGGAAAATCATGAGAGGTATAAGGATAGGGTTAAAATCATCAAGAGGTGGTATAGGTGGTGGAAAATTTGATGACAAAGTTTGTTTTTTTGTTTTTTGTTTTTAGTTTTTAGTTTTTTAGTTTTTAGTTTTTTGGTTTTTGTTTTTTTTTTTCTAATTTATTTATTTATTTATTTTATGTAAGGGAGAGTGGAATTTGAAGATGTATTTTGGTTAGATGGAGTGGATGAGTGATGAAAGTGGTGTTGAGGGACCTATATCAACCTTCCCTAAAGAATGCATGACATTTTAACCCATTTCTCCAATCAGCTTGTCTTTTGTAGCTTCCTCTCATCCATCCTGTAGTAATACAGGTTCTTCATGTAGTAATGCAGGACAACCTCTTGTAGAAAACTTGTTTTGTTGACCTAAAATATTCTGAGCATGTTTCCATCATCTTTATTCATCTCCCCATAAAACATCTTGGCCAATGGATGCATGAATCTTGAGAAAAATTAAAAATGGTTGTAGGTGATGGAGGTCAATTTCTTGAAAAATGTGCATTGGAATTTTGTACAATTTCTTGGGCATGTTACCATCATCCATATGAATCTCCCCATGTAAAAACTTTGCAAATGGATGCTTGAATATCGAGAAAATTAAAAAATGGATGTAGGTGTTGGAGATCAATTTCTCGAAAAGTGTGCACTGAAATTTGTTGAAATTTCTTGGGCATGTTACTACCATTCATATGCATCTCCCCTGAAACATCTTGCAAAACAGATTCATGGTTTTTACGATATGACAAAAATAATTTTATTCTCTATGTATTTTTGTTTCTTGTAACATTTTAGGACAATAATGAAAATGAGTGGTAAAAGCTTCAGAATGATGAGTGGATGGTGGAAATAGATGAGGGTGATGGATGGGCATGGCCTTGGTCCTTCTAGAGCATCTAAAGGAAGGAGGAGAAGGTCCAAGTTTGAATTCCTTTGACTAGGCTTTTGATCAACTTTTCTTTTGGTGGCTAACTCGTTTTTGTTGCTTGTAGAGGTTGGAGAACACTTGCATTCATGAGAGAGAGATACATGGAGCAAAGATTTTTATTTTTTTCTTCTATTCCTACTAGCCACCTCAATGAGGTTTTCAATGTGCCTCAAAGGAGGTTTTCACCTAGGATCTTTTATTTTTCTCTTTTTTCTTTTTCTTTTCCAACCCATTGACTGCTTCATGGAGGTTGTCAATCAATGAGCCAATCGCAGGCGCCTCAAAGGAGGTTTTCACCTGATATTTTATATTTTTCTCTTATTTTTCATTTTTCACTTTATTTTTCTACCGTACTCTACTTTAAAAAAAAATCACTTTCAAGTATAAGAACACTTCCAATGGAGCCATGTGCACATCAAGATGACAGATAAACTGATGGTAAGCTTGAAATGAATTCTTTGACATGTACCTGAATGTAAGACACCAAATTCTTTGACTTTGATGATACCAAGCACAGTTGAAGAAGAGAGTATTGTTGCAACTTAGTGACTGTCTGGAACCATATTTCAATATAGTTGTGATGCCCCTAGTCCACATGCTAATTTGGATCATCTTGGATGTCTTCTTATGAAATTGAAATATTCTTCTTTTTGTTGATTATTCTCTTGAACACATAGAAGATATGATGGTAAACATGAGGGCACTTTCCCAATCTCTGATTTTGATGTATGCTCTTCGTCAAGTGAAGCCCATAATTCTTTGGTCTTCTCATTTGAATATTGTTTTTTTTGCATGTTGTCCTTCAATGATATCAAGAGAATATTTTTGTTGTGATACTCTTCTCGAGCTAAGATGAATACCATTTAGATCAAGAGGAGATGTTTGGAAGTGTTCTACCTTAGCATTGTAAGTGGGTTGAGCTACTTCATTGTGTGGGTTCGGAAATGGTGATACGGGTAGTTGAGTGGGAGTGGATATTTGAGATGGCTGTGCTTGGGATTGTGGTTGTGGTGGAGGTGAATAGTAGGAATAACATGGAGTCGGGTATGGAGGATATTGAGGAAAATATTAAGGATATTGTGGATGGCTCCCATAATTTCCTTGCCAACCTTATTGCTAATATTGGTTTTGGGGTTGCGATAGCCAAGGTTTTCAAGGAAAGGATGTGTTCCAATTACTTTAGGATGGACGTGCATAAGCTTGAAATTGTGAATTAGGCTCTTGCATCATATTAGGTTGAATAAGCTTCCATGGTCCTCTTGGAGCTACATAACATAAATGCATTGACAATTGACTTGCTCTATTGTCCTCTTGGTAAACATCCTTCAACCTTGGTAATGAAGGACAATATTTGACATGTGATTCTGCATAGACAACACAAATATCAACATCTTCTTTTTCCTCATCTTGCATTCTTAATATTTCTACTTATTGCTCAGATTTCTAAGAATTTATGTTTTAAAGTCATCAAACAAATTTCCATGTTTAGCTTGACTTACCGATCTTGATGCTGATTTATTGACTTTTTCCCTTCCTCTCAATATTTGTTTGCATGTTTCACAAATTTCTTCAAATGATGATTGGTATACAACACCTCTACTCATAAGATCAAGGAGATCAATCCAATCATCCCTAATTGTTCTAAGTAAGAGGGTTTTTAGTGTGTCAAATCCTAAATGATGTAATTTTTCCCTCTTAACATTATACATTATGAATTTATTTATTTTTAATAAAAACTATTCATATTTGGCTATATAAAAATAGATCAAGTAATAAATTTGGCTAATTAATTAAATAATTAGAATAAACATAATATCTTAATCCCTATATAGTATGAGTTCTTTAATTTTTATTACTAGTAATGATAAGGAGGGTAATCAAAATATTAGCATTAGAGTTCCTAGATTAATATTTCCGTTTAGATTTATTTAGGCTCCTTAGAATTATAAATAAAAATAAAGATATCTAACAGATTTAATTAATGAATTAACTAACTCTTGGACCAGTCAAATCTCGCTGTTGCCGTGTCAGCATGGTCAATTATAGCTGTTTCTTTCTAGCCATTTGAATGATCTCTCTATTCCTTTGCTAGTTCTTAATCTTGTCTTAACGATACACACTTCTTGATTTGAAATGCTTCAACTAATAAATTTTCATGTGATTATTACTAAAAACCTATCTCAAACTGATATTATAACCCTTAAATTATTATAGAATTAATTAACACTATTAATAAAAATCTAAAAAATTTATTTTGAAAATTTACGATTGCATAAAAATAAAATTTCCTTATCACTTAAAAATAATTCAAATAACTTTACTGTACCATATGCCATACCATCTTTTCATCCGCCGAAACATATAATATACCATACTATACCATTTCATAGATCTGAGATAGCCACTACGACCGAATTTACGACCGAATTTGCCAACTATGGTTTCAAGAAAGTAGCACCTTTGTAAGAAGTCCAGTATTTTCCTCTTCCAAACAACGTATCTATCATAACAATGACAACGAACAAAAATGATTTATGCTCACGCGATTATGCCAATTTATTATCGAATAGAATTAGGGTTTTAACGATTGAGATTGATGATAGTGATGAGAGTTGCACTTGAGTAGAATAGGGTGAAAAACGATAGTGATGGGAATTACTAAGAGAAATAGAATTTGGCTTAAAAAAAAGTCTTTTATTATGCATCAATGCACTTGTTATGAAAGTAAAAATAAATCCTTAGAATTTGGCTTAAAAAAAAGTCTTTTATTATGCATCAATGCACTTGTTATGAAAGTAAAAATAAATCCTTCAAAATATGAATCAATAAGACGATCACAATTTAGATTTTTTAGTAATGTTTATATATATAAATATTAGAGAATATATTGGTCAAAGTTTATCTAATTAATAGGTAGCCAAAAATAAATTAATGAAAAATTGATGATATATATATATATATAATATATATATAAGTTAAACATTAAAAAATAAGTAGTCAAAACTCATCTAATGTAGCTGTTGGAGTCTCTGCTCAAACTATTTAACATGCTAGACTGAATCTGTTTTTTCAATTTGTCTTGACGATGAATCACACTAGTTGGTTCCAAACCCATCCATAATAAAATGAGAGTAAATATCCATGGTTAAGAATCTTGTTATATATTGTAATTACTAAGTTTTAATTTAAAAAATGTTAATAAAATA
>APFE030856681.1:34393-64474 GCA_000404065.3 Pinus taeda
TAAAAGAATATAAACAATATCCACTGTATATATTAAATAATTCTATCTATCATCTATGTAATTATTAAAGTGGATGTCATATCATAACATCAATACCTACCCACCCACTGTATATTAAAGAACTTTATTTGATCATCTATGTAGTTATTAAAATGCATATCATGTCATAACATCAATACCTACCCACCCACTATATATTAAAAACCCTTATTTGATCGTCTATATAATTATTAAAGTGCGGATAAGATCATAACAGCAATCACTACAAGTGCGGATAAGATCATAACCGCAATCACTACCATCAACTTAAGCGTGGAATTTATGAGAATAAAACTATTTACTGTACATTTTATCTTTGTGTTTTTCTCTTAATTCATTTAAATTATTTTAGATAAATTCATTTTAAAAAATATTTCACTTTTCTAATATCTGAAGTTCGATTGATCATGCACATCTACATTTAAAACTAATTATTAAAAAGGGATCATATAAAAAAAACAATACTTAGTCAAGAAATTAAGCATGGAATACCTACCATCAACTTAAACATGGAATTTATGACAATAAATCAATTTACTTACTTACCCTACACTTTACCTGTGTGTTTCTTTCTTAATTCATTCAAATTATTTTAGATATATTCCTTTTTTTATATAATATTTCAATTCTCCAATACCTAGAGTTTAATGATCAGGCACTTCTGCATCCTAACCTCGCATGAAGCCGCGAAATTTTCGATTAAAATTAATTTACAGTGACATCACTTTAATGATCATGCTCTTCTGCATCTAAATGCAGGAAAATAACTTAAACAAAGCGCAGGAAAATACCTTAAACAAAGTGCAGCAAAATACAAAATATATATTTAAGAACGTTATGAAACTACTATGCGGTTAGCATGTTTAAGAGATTGAATGCCAATTTATTTAAAAACTTAAATATGTTGCCATGTTTACCTTCTTAGTAAAATTATAATTATAAGTGTATTTTAATTATAATCATAATTACGTAGACAATTTAATCAAAAACATAAATAGCTCACACTAATGTTTAAAAGTAACATATTGAAGACACTAAAATTTTACAACTTTATTATCCATTTGAAGGTTAAAATAACCACATCTAAAATTAAGAAAATCAAAAGCATGCGCACATATTATAAAATGGTAAATTGTATATATATATACATTAAAATTAATTATAATTATATAAAAAATATAAAAAAATAATTAATTTGTATTATTATAACTTGATGTATGGTATAAGTATTTATTTATTTTGATTTGGTATTGTTGTTTTGTTTTTTAACTAAAAATTAATAATCTTTATCTAATAGTTTAACATTAATTTTATTCTAATGTATTTATTATTAATTATTTAAATTATTCATTTGTAAGTAATTAGTTGAGGGTCTTATTATGGGTTGTTATAGTAACTTCAATTTTCTATTAGTTACTAAGTTTTTGT
The DNA here is from genome assembly GCA_000404065.3 of Pinus taeda. Lineage (NCBI taxonomy): Eukaryota > Viridiplantae > Streptophyta > Pinopsida > Pinales > Pinaceae > Pinus > Pinus taeda. The sequence goes on from APFE030856681.1 coordinate 35,861, forward strand.
TTTTTGTTTTATTTATTTTTCTTTTTCTTTCTATTATTTCTTTTTTATATTATAATTTTTGCAATATTTTCAATTTAAAAATAACCTCATTTTATAAAAAGTATTTTGATAAATTTTAATTATAGCACATTATTTATTAATATAAAAAAACACATACAAGATAGTGTTATCTTAATATAAATAATTTTAATTCAATCGATATTTCTTAATTTTTTGGGTATGCGTAATTCACAAGTAATATTTTATTAGTTGTTTTACTTTTGTGATGAAATTTTTGTCTTTGTTATTTTTTATTTAATGAAACTATATTTAAGGTAAGGAGCATGTACTAGCTGCTATATAGCTCTTGTTATACCTTATCTTGGGCATGGTATAATGCATATAGTTTTTCCTTTGACCGCGTATTAGTTTGTTTTTGACCAAAAAATATGAGGCCTATCCATAATTTAACATTGGGAATTCAATTTTTATTATTTTGGTATTATTATTTATTTTATTTATTTGTAAAGGATTGATTGAGGCCTTATTATTGGTTATTTAGTAACTTCCATATCTTATTAGTTACTAAATTTTTATTTTTTTCTTTTTATTTAATTTTTTTTTTTCTTTTTGTTTTATTATTTATTTTTTCAAGAAATTATAATTTGGTTCAGCCAATATTTTCAATTTAAGAATGGGTTATTAATTAAAAACATATTTTAATAAAAATTTAATTATAAGACAATTATATATATATATAAAACACACACACATATATATGTATATGTTAATATAACAGTGTTAGTTAAATCAATATTTCCTTTACTAGTTATTTTTATTTTTGTATGAGACCTTTATTTTGTTATTTTTTTTTTAATTCAGGCTATATTTTAACCTAAATCCAGATATAGCTTATTATTATAGCCCTTATAAATTATAAAAAAATTATATATATTAACATATTTATTTACTTAAACATATATAATAAGATTTTTAACAATATATTACTTAGAATTTTAAAAAAATTAAATCTCTTTTATCTAATTAATAATTATTTAACCACGCACCATTGCGAAAAGTCCATATCTCAATCATAAACATGGTAAGACTTTTTTTTTTAATACAATGGCTGAAAATCTAATTCTCAAATGTTTATACAATCGCTGCAAATCTAATTCTCAAATGTTTATACCATGGCAGCAAATCTGAATCTTAAAATGTAAACATTACTTTAAAAAACATAAACATAGTACTAATTAAAAAAACCCACACTTCATGCCAAAGTCCAAAATTTGAATCCGATAACGTAAATATGATGAGGAAAACGGATTTTTTTTAAAACCACACAGTTCACAAGGTTCGGCATCTGAAACATAAACATTGTTAAAAAATAAATAAATAATTTGAAATCGCACACACTTGCCCAGAATCTGAATATCACAAGGTAAATATGGTTAGGAAAAACGGAGTTGGTTAAAAACCACACTTGCCAAGGTTCTAAATCTGAATTTATGTGCTGGAAAGTTCGAAGCTAATTGGTTATAAGCTTTTTTTTCCTTTCACCAATTGTATTTTAAGGTATATATACCTGACTTTTATATACGTATTTTGTAATACTTACTGTAACACTTTCTCTTTCTTTCTTTTATATATATATATATATATATATACCATTTTTTAACTACTTCCGGTCAGACTTTCTTCATGAGTTTCAAGTTTGTAAAAGAAATAGTGAGTAAGAAATTTTAAAAGATTATTTTAAACTAATATCAATTTGATTTGTAGTTAATTTGGATGATTATCCTAAGAAAAATATTTAGTGATAATTGTTTAGTTGAGTTGTTTCTCTTAGAATTATCTGATTGAATATGTTCCTCTTCCCACCAGAAACTATATATTATCAAGTTCTCAAACTTGAACAACTGTCTTGTTATTTTTGTACAAAGGATAAAGCGGCGAATTGTTTACAGTTTGGCCCAATGGAGCTGAAGTGTTGTAACTCGAATTTGTATATTGAAGCAGTTTTGTAAAACAGAAATATTGTGGGGAAGTTGTTTCGGAGTTCTTGCTCTTGTTTTACAATCCGTACCCACGGTGAACGAACTATGTATTATTACTTAAGTTAATTGAAGTAAATCATAATTAGAATCACGTGACGGGCTATTCTACTAAGATTGATTGAATATGAATTCTCGAAGTAGGAAATCGATCTTGCTACAGAGTAGTAGACTCAAGTCGGTTTCACCATCGAGATGAGACCATGCTGCTGTTGCATAACTTAACCGGAATCGATAAGTTTATATCTCCGAGGTATGCCCTGGGGCGTGACAATTGGTATTAGGGCTATTTTTTTGTTGAAGTAGACAGACGGCACCGTTGTGACTCTTTAAAACATGCCATTGTAGTGACAGTTGGTACCTGTAGAAAAAAGGTAATGTTGTGCTTTTTACAACTGCCATTGCCATTGCCATGATAGTTGGTATTACCACTTTAGAGCTGTTAGAGAGTTGAAGTTATTGAGGAAGAAACGGAGGCTGCTCAATCAGAGAAGTTGGCCCACTTGGAACGATGTGTCTTTTTTTTTTTTAAATTATCATTTGTACACCTAATGAGATTATTTTCAAACACGAGAATGAGAAGGTAATGACAATGAGTGAGGTCTATATAGGGGTTTGAAGAATCTTAGAGAATTGTTGATGTGGTCAAGAAGGAACACGTCGTCGAAGAAGATGCATGAGTGATTTGGAGGAATCTGGTGGTAAATTCTCCACCACTGTAGTAGATGAGTTAGTAGTTTTGAAGAAGGGTATTGGGAAGGGTATTTTCAACAATTTTGTTCATGTGAAAGGGAAGGAATTAGAATCATATGATGTTGCAAGGAATGCAAATATTTTGAGCAACTTTGTTTGGGATATGGAGCAATACTTAGATCAATTTGGGGTGCTTATAGGAAGCAAAGATAAGGATTATTGTACCATTTTTAACAAAATATGCAAGGATGTGGTGGAGAAGGTCTGCAAAGTAGATTGCCTGGGGTAACATGACGGAAGACATCACCACAAGGGAGAAGATAAAGGAAGTGCCAATAGCTCATTTTGGTCGACAATATGGGACTTGGAGTGCAAGAGCAATGGTGATTCTATCAAGAAAATAGGGAGCCAACAACCATATATGTTGGAGTCTTCTAGCTTCATGTTGGAGCTTTCGGATATGGATGAGAAGTGTCAGGCCAGGTAGTAACTCCAATAGGCAGTAAAACTGATTCGTTCTATTTCATTAGGTAGGCTATTGTTATATACAAGAGGGTGTGACTGCTCAGTTCATCTTCTGATGACTGTTCACATTCCTAATTTAACTATTTAGATAAATTCACCCAACCATGAGGATTAGATGTCAACATTCCCCCCTTAATCTGAAGGGATGTTCGTGAGTCCAAGCATCGTTCTGAATCTTTCAAGTTTTTCTCTTTCAAGTGCTTTGGTGAAGATGTTTGCAATTTGCTCTTTTTTGGAACAATGACGGAGATGGATTGTTTCGGCCTCAACATGATGTCGGATCAGATGATATTTAGTATTGATGTGCTTTGTTCGATCATGGAACTTTGGGTTCTTGGCCAAATTTATTGCAGAGTTGTTGTTAATCATGAGTGGAGTTGATTGTACTTGTTTTACCTGCAAATCTTCAAGAATTTTCCTGAGCCACACAATTTCTTTTGTTGCTTCAGCTGCTGCCACGTATTCTGCTTCTGTTGTGGAATCTGGTGGAACTGATTGTTTGCGTGATCTCCAGGAGACAGCTCCTGATCCCAGACTCATAACATATCTTGAAGTAGATACCCCAGTTTCTTTGTCTCCATCGAAGTCTGAATATGATCAGATCAAACTCAAGTCATCCACCTGTGTGTACATGATTCCATAGCCTTGAGTTCCCTTCAAGTACTTTAGAACTCTTTTTGCAGCATACCAATGTCCTTCACAAGGCTTTTGCATAAACCTGGAGAGGATTCCAACAGCAAATGAGATGTCTAGTCTGTTAGTAGTAAGATAGTTGAGACTTCCTACAAGCTATCTATACTTTTTTGCATCCTCAAATTCCTTTCCTTCAATAGATGTGAGCTTTAAGTTTTGTTCTATCGGAGTAGTAAGAGGATTGCACTCTGTCATGCCAAATTTGTTTAATAAATCTCCAATGTATTTCTTTTGAGAAAGAAATATAGACTTTGGATGTTGGGTTACTTCAATGCCAAGATAATAATGAATATAGCCAAAATTAGTCATTTCAAAACTTTTCCCCAATTCCTTCTTTATGGATGCAATGTAGCTTTCATTGTTCCCTGTCATTAAAAGATCATCTACATGTACCACAAGATATACAATTGTTTTGCCAACTTTCTTGACAAATAAAGTTGCATCATCAAGATCAAAATGATTAAAGTTGAGTTTCAGAAGATGCTCAATTAGTTTTTCATACCAGGCTCGTGGTACTTGTTCGAGGCCATACAAGGACTTCACAAGTTTGCATCCTTTATGTTCATGTCCTTTCATAGCAAATCCTTCAAGCTGGGACATAAAAACATTCTCTTTTAGATCTCCACTCAGGAAGACAGCTTTTACATCCATTTGATGGACTTTCCAATCGTTCTGAGCTGCTAGTGCAAAGAGTGTCCGGAAGGTGGCCCATTTTGCTGTGGGGGAAAAAGTTTCCTCATAATCGACCCCTTCCTTCTGTGCAAAACCTTTTGCCACAAGCCTAGCTTTGTGCTTGTCAAGTGAGCCATCAGCTTTGTACTTGTTCTTGTAGACCCAGTTGCAGCCAATTGGTTTGGTTCCAAATGGAGGATCAACCAGCTTCCAAGTGCCATTCTTTATGAGGGCATCATACTCGTTTTGGATCGCTTCTTTCAATTCATCATGAGAAGCAGCTTCTTTAAAGGAAGTTGGTTCAAAATATATAGACAAGTTCAATTCGCAATCATAAGAAACATCCATATCAACAGATGAATTAGAGTCATCTACATCACCTCCATTTTGTCGGTTTGAATTTCTGGTTCCTGTTTTTCCAATTTCATCAAGATGAACACTTTGAAGTGTCTTCGTCAGCCGCTTTGGGGGACCCTTTTGAGATGGTCCAGGCTGCTCTGTTGATTGAATTGGGACTGAATCAAGATTGAGTCTCCCAATTCTATCAATTACATAACTTAAAGCATCATCCGTTGTTGGAGTTTCAGTCGGGGGAGATTGTTCTTTAGAAGAAGATTCCACATGTTGATCTAGAATAGGAATCCCCCCTTCAAGATGTGGAATCTGATTATCAAATTCTTGAAATGATTTCGTTTTTGCGAATCTATCCAAGTGATCAAGTTGCCGCTCAACAACATTGTTAGATTTGGATGATTCAGGAAAAATTGCATCTCTAGATACAACAAACCTTTTATTTACTTCATCATAAAGGTGGTATGCTTTGGAGGTGTTTGAATACCCCAGGAAGATACACTTACGACTTCTAGCAGCAAGTTTGTTTCTATGTACCTTTGGTATCAAAGCATAGCAGGTGGAACCAAAGATCCTGAGATGTTTTACTGAAGGAACATGTCCATATCAAAATTCATAAGGAGTCTTGTTTCTTATAGCATTAGATGGACATCTATTCTTTATATATGTAGCACATAGAATAGCATTAGCCCAAAACATTATCTTTACATTTTTGAAGAAAAGCATAGATCGTACCATAGTCAAGATTATTCTATTCATTCTTTTAGCTACACCATTTTGTTGGGGATTATAAGGCACATTTGTTTGATGTTTGATCCCATGTTGGCAAAGATAGTTTTCAAATTAATTTGATGTATATTCTTTTCCATTATCAGTGCGAATAGACCCAATATGAGATTGTGCATCATTTTCAATCCATTTATGAAAATTATTGAATGTTTGGAAAGCATCAAATTTGTTCTTCAATAAATAAGCCCAACACATTTTGGTGTAGTCATCAATAAACGTCATGATATATTTATTTCCATTTGCAGAAGAAACAGGCATTGGACCACATAAATATGAATGAATGAGTTCAAGTTTCCTATGTGCTCTTTAATGTGAATCATGAAAAGACTGTTTGCTATGCTTTCCTAGAATGCAAGCATCACATTGCTTAAGTTTTCTAGGAATTGTAGGGAAACCAGCAACACCATTTTCTTCAATAAGCGGAGACTGTCATAGTTCAAATGTCCAAATCTAGCATGCCATAATAAACTTAATGGAAGTGTACCTTCTTCATGATGAGAAATGTATGAGAAATGTTGTGCATGAGAAAATGTTCCTTGCAGTTTGAGAAGCCTTTCTTCTTCTATTCCTCTCATGACAAGTGAGTGATCAGATGCTTTTCTTACCTCAATCTTGGCATCAAACATATGAATGGAGTTACCTTGCTGGTGGATGTGGACCAAGGACAGCAAGTTTCTCTTGAGTTGTGGGAGATATAGAACATGATCCAGAAGAAAGTATGGAAGACCAGGTAGTTTAAGCCTGATTGTGCCAAAGCCCTGATGGCTTGATTTTTGACTGATCTGCAAAGTATACTGCTCCATCAAAATTGTCAGCGAAATATTCAAAAAAATCTTTTCTATGAGTCATGTGACAGGTTTCTCCTGAATCAAGCAACCAATCATTTTTACAGGAAGCAAGTGAAGCATTAAACAACTCTTCATTTGCTCCAATGTTACATTGTGCCTCAACATAGTCAGTGGATTCAGGTGCTTTACCTTTGTCTGTATCATCAGTTTTACCTTTTTGTTGGTTTCTTTTCTGCTCAATTTTGTCCCATGGTAGCTTGCATGTAGAGGCATCATGCGATCCATTTCTTTTGCAGCGAATACAGTGTAAATATGCCTTTTCTCCTTGAGAATGTCTGCCCCCCCGCCTCTGAAGTATCTTCCTCTTCCTCTTCGTCCACCTCTTCCTCTTGTAGAATCTTGAGCAGGATATTTTTCTTTATTAGCCAGGCATACAGTCTCTTCAGAAGATTCAGGGGTTGTCTTCTTTCCAAAGGCTTTTTCTCTTTCAGCAAACTTTTTTCACAAGAGAGTCAAAGGTTATATCTTTGAGATTTCCATTTGCTTGCAAAGACTCAAGATAATTGGAGTATGTAGGATAAAGTGCCTTGAAAAAAGCAATAAGAGAGATATCCAGCTCAACCTTAGTGGATTGGATATCATTAGACTTTACTTCAGATGCAAGAGCAAGAGGATCATTATTTTGTAGTTCAAGAGTGAAGAGTTTAATCATGAGTTGGATGACTTCAAGTGCAGAATGTGAGTCATAGAGTTCTTTCAGCTTTTGTAAAGCTTCAAAGGCAGTTGAACATGATGAAATATGATGACTCACCTATTCATTTACAGATGCTGCAATTAATGCATAGGCTTTGCTGTTCTTGTTTTCCCAAATGACGAGCTCTTTGTCTGAGGTAGGTTGTAATGGGTCATTGCCTCCTTCTCCAACACACACTCCTTTCCACAACTCATTGAAGATGAGGGTGTGTTTTATCATCTGGGACCATTCAGGATAGTTCTCCTTGCCAGTGAGAACTATTCCTACCATGGATATGATTGAATGCATTCTGTAAAAGAAATTTGCTGATAGAAAAGAATACTTCTGCCAATATAATGTACTCAAAAATTTTTGTGGGAAACAATTTTGGTTGTTTAATTCATATCACAGTTAGTAATCAATCATTCTCTGCGAGCTCTACAAAGTTGGAGCAGCAACGGCATCAACCACGAGCTCTACAAAGTTGGATCATCACAATTTCAAAGCTCACTGAAAAGAAAAAACACCATAAATCCCTTTGATTCTCTAAACCTTGAAGCCAGTAATAGAAAATATGGCAGCTTTAAAGTGTTGGACAATGTTTAAAAAATATGAGATAATGTTAACAAAACAATACACACTAAAAATGCACTGTCCAATCTAAAAATTGTGTTGGGCATTTCCATGCATTTTAAAGACACACTAAGAAGAAATCTGTCGCTGCTAGAATATAGTGAAAAAGCCAAATCCTAAACCCAAGTGCGAATTAACCCCAAATCGAAGGTAGCAATATTTAAATCATATCGATTGGTATATTTAATACCACCGTTCCAAACCTGGCCGACAGAGGCATTCTACAATGCTCGGGCTTCCTATAACTGCAAAACCGCTAGCAGAAACAGAAGCAGTTTTCAAACTGCGTAGCCACTCAAACCCTAAGCTGCGAATAGGCCAGAATATGGGACAGTGTTAAGTTGCGAACAGGCTGGAATATGGAAACCATATACTGCATTCAAATGTCGATACCATGTTGTACAGAGAAAGGAAGCATATTTTCATGTGCTCTTGCATTCGGTTAAACAGAGACAGATCTCATCTTTTAAATGTTTTGTTGAATAGCTTGATGTTTTCTACAGACGCATGCATGTCATATAGGTCGTCTAAAATGACCAGACAGATGGTAGTTTTGGTAAAAAAAAAGGCTCTACATGTAGCAAGCAAGTAATACAGTCCTTGCAGATTGAGAGAGAAAAACGGAATAAGAAAAAATGGCGGGTAAGAGTTCGATACAATACAAGAACCTAGGGCGAATTTCAGATATATGGAAACGAACAGAAGCCCGAGACCGATTCCCACGCCATTGAATGTTATGGTATGAATACTACAGCGAAAGTTGGTCGAGAGAGTTGTTAATTTTCCAAAGTAACGGGCAAGATTGGCATGAAAACAGTGCGTCAGAGTAATGAGCAAGACAAGCAAACAGATAGTGAAAAATGGCATGGAAAGGGCAGAGCTGGCAGAGGATTTGCAGAGGAGTTATTCTAGGACAAAGGGGAATAATGCAGAGGCAGAGGCAGAGGCCAGGACAGAGGAGTTACAGGAGCATAATAGCTAAAACAAGGAGTTGGCTCTGATACCATGTCAGGCCAGGTAGTAACTCCAATAGGCAGTAAAACTGATTCATTATATTTCATTAGGTAGGCTATTGTTATATGCAAGAGGGCGTGACTGCTCAGTTCATCTTCTGATGACTGTTCACATTCCTAATTTAACTATTTACATAGATTCACCCAACCGTGAGGATTAGGTGTCAACAAGAAGGATAGGTTGTTCAACTTTGTGATAGGGTTGCAAGTGTGGGATCAGGCTAAAGTGAAGAGGCAGAAGGTTCAGTCCCTTGAAGAATTTATCGATGTTGTAGACAAGATTCTAAACTACCATGAAGGTAAGGAAAAAGGGGAGGAGTAGGGCGAGAGGAGGAAGGAAAATGATCAAGGGAAAGAAAAGTATTTGAAGGAGGATGCAATGAAGTTGAGTGGCTTCTCGAAGGGGAAGAAATCCTTGTATGTTGGTTGTGTAGTGAACAAAACATGGAAAACCATTTTCCATTAAGGAAAAATGTCGCAACTTTGCAACAATATGAGAAGGGCAAGAGAAAAACAAATTAGCGTGCACCAATTAGAGTCATGTAGGTTTTGGGAGTAGCTACCATGAAATAAGTTGCCCTAAAACATGATCCAAAATGGAGGAATTTGAATTTTTGCAGATGGATGTAATTGGGAGTTTGTTGTTGGCTACGTTCGATAGTCGAGTGCCTCGCAACTTCATGAAGGAGGATGTCACTAGGATATTGGGACTAAATTTCATTCCAACCTATGCATCTTTCAAAGTATTTAATTTGGAAGGAAGCAAAGTCATTAGGATTATGTAAGATGTTCTAGTGAAGATTGGAAATTGGCAAGGGAAGGTTGAATTCATTATCATCGGGATGGATTACTATGAGGTCATACTTGGAAAAGGTTTTATCATTGCGTAGAAGGCTATGCTAGTAATACACTTAGAGGTGTGCCCTGGGGACATGACACTATCCAGCTTTCTAGACCATATAGCCTCCACACGTTCCTTATCCCTTCGATACCATGTCCACAATGTAATCGTAGTGCATACAAGTTGTCCCTCAAAATCCACTTCACTATCCAAAACTTCCATTAGCCTTCTCTTAACCCTTCTTTCCCCACTTCTCCATCACAAAATGTTTTTTTGCACCCAGCACTTCCAAGACCCAAAATTCCCCTTTCCTCAAGCTACTTCCTCACACTTATCTTCCACGAATTAATTTTTTGTCCCTCCTCCCATTATTGCTAGTTAACTCTCATTGGTGACACTTGAGCCCTCCCCATCTTATCTCTTGCATGTGCCCCACTACCCCTAATTAATTCCTTTTATTGTTAATTCATTCACCCACCCCTATAGTGCAATAAGAGTTAATAAAAATGATATAAACTTTTAATGGTTAGTAAAGAATTTTGGATAATTAAAATATTAATTTAATCATTACTCAATTATTAATTAGGCTTAAATGTTAACCATTTAATTAACTACTAATCAAACTTAACTATTTTATTCAAGATTAATGTTAATTATACTATTAATTGTTAATCAATCTTAAGGTTAATTATAACTTAATAATTAATCATTCATCTAGCATAATAGGCCATAAAATACTAAAGTATTCATGCAAGGTGTGGGTATGTAGTTAGAATACACATACCTCATGCTTATACTAATAACACTAATAAGGGTTTATCATATCAAGACATCTCATAGTGGGTGGGTTGATAATATGATGTAGCATAATAGGTTTAGAGAGTGGGAATTACATATAACCATTCTTTAAAAAACATCACTCCAACGCTAGAGTGAAGAGCATGAAACAGTCAAGGTTATTTCCTCTTGAGATAGATTGTACTTCTTATGCATCTCACACATCACTAAAGTAATCAGAAGATTTGAATTATCCTGTCTTCCTTAAATCTTTAGGGAATGCTTCCTTCTGAGTTCACCTTTTTGTCTTTGTTTCATATGTAGTGTGAAAGTCATACCCCTCATATATGCTTTGTAGCTTGTCCCAAATTTCTTTAGAATAGTCCTAATAAATCATCTTATTGGAATCTAATTTTGAGATAATATCCATGGCTTATGTATTATGCTTATTGTCCTTCCTTCCATCCACTACACATTTCCAAGTATCAATTCCTTCAGTGTTTAGATGATGCATCATTATTATATTACAAAAATCATACTTTCATCCATCCAATAATGGAGCTATGGATGTGTAAGATTCATCCTTACTAGCCATGGTGCCTTTAAGATCTACCATCTAGGGGTTAGATTTCTCCTTAAGGAAGCTACTTTGAAACCAACTCTTGGAATTCAATCTTATACTAAGGGGGGTGAATCCGTATAATGACAAATTTTACTTATTTAAATGACTTCAAACATCATAAATTTAAAATTAACACAAAATATACATGGAAACCCTAATGTAAGAACACCAAAAAACTTCATTATATGAAATATTTTGTAGTAACCAACCTACCATTACGTCAATTTGCAAGAACCAACCTACTATTATATCAATCCCTTCTAATACTTTATAGGAACTAAGCTATAGGAGACACTAATCCCCTTTGTTTATTTGTAGGAACCAACCTACAGGAGACATGAATCCCTTCTCTTGCTTTGTAGGTCCAAACCTCTAGGAGACACCAAACCCCTTTGTTGATTTGTAGGCACCAAGCTATAGGAGACACCAATCTCCTCTATTACTTTGTAGGCACTAACCTAAGGATGCACCAATCCTCTTTGTTACCCTATAGGCACCAACTTATAATTATATGGGCACTAAACTACAAAAGACACCAATCCTCACTATTGCAAATAGTCATCGGCACCAAACTACTTTCTTGCTTCTTCATAGTGTCTATTACTTGTTTCTACTTTCACCAAGTATACTTACTACTCTTGTCTTCACTAAATTTTTTTATTTTACCTTCACCAGGCATACCTGTTGCTTCTTCCTTCACCAATCCTACTTCTCCAAAAACTTATTTCTTTTAGCTTATTCCCAAGAATAAGTTTCCATAGCATGTCACATATCTAATTTTGCAAATTTGGTTATAAAATTTCTACCACATGTAGCTAGATATATCTTCTCTATCTCATTCAAATTTCACATTCAAAAACATAATAGGAAGTATTTTATATAAAAAATGACAAGCTAACATGTTTGAAGCATGTTTCATGAGCAACCACAGACACTGACTTCCTTGAAATGCATATCCAAAATTGTAGTGAAACATGATCTGAAATTTCTACCACAAGTAGCCAGAGATCTCTCATCCGTCCCTTCCAAATTTCAGATTTTGAAACATCATAGAAAGAAATATATGAAAATACCAAGTTGACATGTTTGAAGCAAAAATTAGGAGCATTCAATAATCCTAACTTCCTTCGAGAATATCTCCAAAATTATAGCAAAAAAAGGTGTTTAATATGAACCACAAATACATCATGATCTTCTATATGTATGCTCAAAGTTTCATGGTTTGAAACATCCCAAAAAACATAAAGTGAAAAAATATTAGATAACCTATTTGAAGAATATTTCAGGAGTGTTTAGGAAGCCTAACTTCATTACACCATATCTCTAAAATTGGTGCTCAACAATTCAATATTTTGCTTGGTGTTTTGTTTTAGTAGTTTTAAAATGTATTGCTGCATTCCGTGAATCTTAAGAAAATGCTAGTGAATCTCAAAGGGAAGAATTTGAAGTGTTATGACTCCTAATCTGTGAGAATGTAAAAAAATATAATAGAGGGGAAGAGTTGTATATAAATAGGTACTTTGAATTGCAATAGAGAAATTTAGCACTAATTCTCATAAAAAAAATTAACAACATAAGAGAGAAAGTGAGATAGTTTATTAGATAAGATAGTTAAAACCTCTCAAGTGATAAAGATCTGAAGCATAGAGAGAACAATGGGATAAAAATTTGTTGTAGGAGAAAAAGTTGTTGCAAGGAAAGTGCAAAGAATTAAAAAAAGAAAGTTACAACAAAGAGAATATCAGGTAAGCTAGACAAACAAATATTGATATCTTTTATCATGGGATTGGAGTATCCTTCATGTAGATGCATGAGAAATCACCGGGTTGGTGCCTGTGAACAATGGGAGTTGTTTCTTCCAGCAAGTGGGTGCTTGCAAAGAAACAAAGACATTAGAGCCTCTTGTAGGTTGATGCCGACATAAAATGATGTAAAAAGGAGTGGTGGCTGCATTTACAACAAAAAAAACAAGATTTTTGGTTTTATCCCTTTATGTGTTTCCACGTATATACGATGTCATTATGTCTTTCTTATGTGTGTGTTGCTGATAGTATTTCTTTGTATTTATTTCATGGTTAATTGTTGAAAATTTAATTAGTTCTCCTCATTATTAAATAAATTGGCCAAAAATTTATAAAAGTCATAAAACATGGATTCACTTTCCCTCTCATTTTGCTAGTTTTCGACATTCCTTCCTGAATTTAGTGTTTGGGTTGCTCCTTCGAATATTATCGATTGAAAGGTGTGATGTCTCCCACCAATGTAAATATTTATTATTGTATTGAAACAAACTGAATACTGGTTAAATTATATTTATATTTAATTAATATTGATTTAAAGGCATAAAAAGTGGAATGCCAGAATGATGGCAGAAATTGTTTAATTAAAAATAAATGAGAAGGAATTGTAAAAAGGATGACAGTTTTAATTCTCAAATAGTTAGGCTAGGTGGTTACCCAACCCTAAATACTTCATTGAGAAATTTAATTCCAAGAAATGGATCAAGAGGGTTAGAGGAATCTGAGATCTAGAAGTAGGAAACAACAACAATTGTTGCACTGTGTTGTAGTGACAGCCAGTGGAATAGTAGCTAAGTCTGGTAGAGACCAGATAGCTACTTCTTAACAAGACAATAGTTCTTAAAGAGAAGACCCTGTGAAGGGTAGCTCATGGGGAGACCTAAGAGAAGCCAAGTGCTGGTCTCAAGGTTGGGAGGCAAGTAATCAATAATCACAACTAGTTCATCTGGGTTATAAGTGGAACAGATAAGTATAATTTAGAATTTCTAGTTATTTTCATCGTAGGATTATCCTTAAATATAGCTTAAGAATTTCGTGCTTAATAATTACATTGGGAGACTAAATACAAACAAATGTATTTGTTTTTAGTTTGAAAGTACAGTAAAGTTGTAGCTGTAAATTTGCTTTCATGAGAAAGACAACAACTCTATAAGAAAATAATATTATCCACTGCTAAATTATAAGGATAGAAAATCTGTAAGTAAACAAAAATCAAGTACTATCAATTTATAAAAATACATAAAGCTATAGATGAAAATATCAATGAATTTATAAGAAGCAGAAAGACAGAGTAAAATGATGAAACTTGAATGTAGAAACTATCGGCTGAATCCCTAGAGGTTGTAAGAAAATCTAGAACTATAAACCCGGGTAATGTGATAAAATATGTGAATCACTATTCATAGAAAATTATAGACACAACAAGACAAACTTAACAATGCTGGTAAACATAATTGGAAAACCCCAAATTCTGCATAAGATTAAAATGGTACTCTATAGCATTGTCATCAACCATACAAAACAGATACATAGAAATGACATTATCTAGTGCGAGCGGCATGATAACGTTGACTTAACTATATTTAAACCTAACAGATTGTAGGTGAGAATGAGGAATTTCCTCATTTATGAAACAAGAGAAATCTAAGACCTTTCAGAAAGAAACAGTATGAGGGTTTTAGCACCAACCTCAACTATAAATATGACTGAGACTAAAACTAAACTAGACCGTTGCAACTTCAGACACAAAGCCCTTAATAGGACTAAAACTAATGGTAGAATGTTGTAATAGCCATTTAAAAATTGGAACCATATCTGATATTCGAAAATAATAAAAATTATAGTATTATAAAGAAACAAAAATAGGAGAGTTGCATAAAAATGAAAATGGTGCCATGTCCACGACAACTATTCATATATTCAAACAAAAATTCTTAGTTCAGAATAAGGACTGAATTCAAACACCACGCAGAACCCCCAACGAGGGTTTTCTCACATATAGACATTCCACATGAAAATCTAAGTTAAAATAATTATAAGGCTCAGAGCCTCAAAGAAGCTGAAATTAAATACACAGTCTCAACACCCATTAGATGGTACCCTGTTCAGCTATCAAAGAAAATTAAGCTCACAATTTTTTTCCCATCCATTAAGAACCAGAAACCCTCATGCATACTTGGCGAATTACAGCTTCAAGTTAGCAAACTTCGGTAGAAGGAATCTATACTCCAAGCACTTTTGCATCTGGATATGGAGGACCTAACAGATAACCCATGGTAGAGATTGGTTTAAATAATATATTGAGGAATGTAAATGATAATAAAACCTTACTGAAATTTAGAGGAAAATGAGTATTTACCTGACCAATCGAGAAGCATAATGGTACCGGATCAGACTGGAAAGACCCCATCAACAATAGCCTATGGAGGAATAGAGCGGGTTCAGTATTCATGGACCAACCACAGTCATAACTAGAAGGAATGGAAAAATACTCAGATGAGAAATCTATTACTAAGAGGGTTTCTCTGTAGAACAACCAGAGACCCAAGCCGTGAATGATGAATGAAACAATGGAGCCCAACTCTTTCCTTCGATAAGCTTAGCCCAGTACATACTCCTCAGGACCTTCTGATTAAGAGATCGCAGTAGCATCATTGATGTTGCACACGAATCCACGCACCAATCACCAGCTGACAACCTACAATGAAGACTCAAGAGGAGGTGGTGGTACACATACCTAGGGTAGTCAGTTGCCCGAATTAATTACAACCATTAGAGATTCAACAGATGTACATATAAATTCAGATTTTGCGATGATTGATTAATATAATATGTGTAATTCCTTTAGTAACTATAAGGATATGAAGGGGCGTATATCCCTTCTCCAAACATAGACTTACAACCATCAATAAAACCGTATCTATGCCTATACCATGAAGATCCTCCATAAATATTGATTTGATTATGTTAAATACAATGATGGTATTACGAATTTAAGGTTGATAACATGAAGTGCTTGTATATGTATATAAATAATGATTAGGTAAATCAACAAAAGTTTTGAATCGATTAATGATATATAGTTTAAATAAAATAGATTTATATAAAAATATATATATATATATATATTGGGTGTGTGACATGTGGTAACAGAGTGCCGAGGTTACGAAACTGAGACCTTTGGAAAATTTATGATTAACAAAATATGTGATATACATAGAGAGGAAGTAGGGCAGCCAGTATGAGAAGAATGGGAACTATACCTCACCGAACAGTGACTGGGACAGGAGATACAACCTTTCGGGAGACTAATCCTGAGGTATGGGTGCAATTAGAAAAAGATCTGCCTAACACTAATACTTCCATATTGGAATCTATGCAAGAATTAAAAGTAGAAATGGCTCGACTGTGAGCAGACAACAAACGGTTTATGCAAGAACGAGAAAATATCATGAAGAGTCTGCTAAATAGACAGAATCAGCGACAAACAATTCCGAGCCCTAATCAGGGAAACATGACTGGAGAACAAGAACTTCATATTGAATAAGCAGAAACTAAAGGCAGTGAAGAGATCCAAGAAGAAGAATCTGCTAATGTATCAGAACTTGACAGGCACAAGAGACAAAAGGTAGAACTTTAGGGAGAATTTTGAAAGATAAAACCTCCACTCTATGATGGTGAACAAGAGGAGGCTGCAGAAGCTTAGCTCATCAACATGAACAAGTATTCCGAGCTGTACAAATATTATCATAACTTAAAAGCTTGGTTGACCATTTTTTAGTTGCGAAGAAAAGCCACCCTATGGTGGGAGGAAGTGAAAATAGCACATTGTGTAAATGAGAAAAGCATAAATTGGGAAAAATTTCAAAGATATTTCAAGGAAAAATATCTAACTGAAAGGTTTTACAATGAAAAAGCCAAGGAGTTTCATGACCTTCGATTGGGCCAATTAACCATGGATGAATTTATAAAAAAATTTACATCCTTCCTACACTATGTACCATGCATTTGGGAAGAAAAGGCTAAGGTACAGAGGTTTGTTAGTAGCTTTTCATTGTATATGAAGGAGCGTCTTGAGTTTGATAATCGAAAAACCATGGATGAAGTCATACAGAAGGCCTGAATATCTTACCATCAAAACAAGCCAAAAGGGGAAGGAGTTAAAAGATGGAATGAAAGGAAGGGGAACAAATTTTTCTCCAGTAGTAAAGGAAATAATTTTATGGTCAATAAACCCCCAAAGGGTCAGACCAATATAAACTTGAACAGAAATCCACCGAGGTTCAAAATTCCCAGTGAGACCAAGACAAATGAACAATCAGTAAGAACATAAGTAGAGATGGCAGGTAGACCACTAATACAGTGTTGGGATTGTGGAGGACCCCATTATGTTAAAAATTGTCCACACCACATGGGAACCAATTAGGTAGCACACATTTAGGAAGCATCGACAGTGGGAGAAGTGGCAAGAAGCATGCCTAAAATCAATGTTTCACTTGAATACCATCAAGCGGAGTAACAGCCAACCATGATTGAGTTTGAATGTAAAATATCCAACCAAAATGTGTTTATTTTAATTGATCCTGGGGAAACCTTGAGTTACATTAATCCCAATATAGTAGAACAATCTTGTTTGCAAGCTGTTAAATTTTAAAATCCATGGTTAGTGCAATTAGCAACATGAGCCAAGAGAAGAGTGTTGGCCAAGGTCAGAATTGTCCCCTATAGATAACAGGATAGTCGATTATGGCAGACTTGAATGTGTTGCCCTTAGGATCATATGATATTTTAATCAGCATGGAATGGTTGGAAAACACTAGTCCCTCCTTAACTTTAAAACCAAAATTATTAACTACATGGACGAGGAAGGAAAGAGACAGGAAATTTAGGGAATAAGGAGACCCTTAAAATTGAGGCTAGTGACAGCCTCCTAATTGGCCAAGTGTATCCGAAAAGGATGCCAGATTGATGCAATACAAGTAGGGTCTCTAATTCAAAATAAAAGTTTGTTTCCTTAGAAGATATACCCATAGTGTAGAATTTCCCGAATGTATTTCCAGAGGGAATTTCGGGACTTCTACCAAAAAGGAATATCGATTTCACTATTGAACTAGTGCCAGGGTCTGCTTGAGTATCTTGTGCCCCTTATCGCATGAGTATACTGGAGTTAACAGAACTAAAAATGCAGTTACAAAAATTACTTGATAAAAAGTACATACGACCAAGTGTATCACCTTAGGGAGCCCCAATACTTTTTGTTAGAAAAAATATGGAACCCTGCATACGTGTATGGACTACTGTCAACTAAATAGGTTAACCATAAAAAACAAGCACCCTCTACCTCGTATAGATGAGTTGTTTGACCAAGTGAAAGGAGAAACTGTGTTTTCAAAAATAAAACTATGCTTGGTTTATCACCAAATTAGAATCAAAGAGGAAGACATAGTAAAAACAGCCTTTAGGACTTGATATTTGCATTAGGAGTTCGTTGTATTGCCTTTCGTATTAACATATGCACTTGCAACCTTCATGTGTCTTATGAACAGGAAATTTCATCAATATTTAGATAAATTTGTTCTAATATCTATCGATGATATATTAATTTACTCTTGGATGATAGAAGAGCACAAAGAGCATCTCCGTATTGTTCTACAAGTTTAAGGGAACACCAGCTGTATGCCAAATATAGAAACTGTGATCTCTTTAAAGAACAAATCCAATATCTTGGGCATATCATTATTGAAGATGAAGTAGTTGTAGACCTAGAGAAAATAAAGACCATAATGGAATGGCCAGTACCAAAAGATGTGGCTGATATAAGATCATTTATGGGTCTAGTTGGCTACTACAGACAATTCGTTGAAGGATTTTCTAGAGTAGCCTTTCCTATTAATTCACTGCAAAAGAAGGGAAGGGCTTTTAAGTGGATATCAGAATACCAAAGGAGCTTCGATCAACGGAAGCATTTACTCACCACCGCACCTATCTTAAGTATTGCTGATCCAAATAAAGATTATGTGGTTTGTAGTGATGCTAGCAAGGAAGGCGTAGGGAGAGTGTTAATGCAGGAAGGAAAGTTGATTACTTACGAGTCTAGGAAGCTTAAGGAGCATGAGCAAAGATATTCAGCCTATGATTTGGAACTGACAGCAGTTATTCACGCGCTAAAAATGTGGTGAAACTACTTGATTTGTAAGAAATTTATGTTAATGACTGACCATCATAGTTTAATTAACTATTTTAAATAGCCCACCTTGAATGTTGGACAAGCTCGTTGGGGTGATTTCATAAGTAGGTTTGACTTTGAAATTAAGCACTTGAAAGGAAAATAGAACTGTGTTGTTGATGCTCTAAGTAGGAAAGTCAACTGTTTGTATGAAGTATCATTTAGTGAAGCCCGAAAAATATTAAAAGAACAAATCAAGGAGGCAGTAATACAAGTTCCGTACTATCAACTTTTCTGCCAGCAAACTAAGGTTTGAAACAGCAAAGAACAAAAGCTTTGATATGAGGTAAATCAAGAACATATGTTGATTTATAGAGCAAGAATGTATGTACCTAACATAAATATTATTAAATATTTAATTTTTTACGAATATCAAAAGGTACCATATGTTGTCCATCTGGGTTATCAGAAAAGATAACCGCCCTCAGAAAGGAATATTTCTGGCCCATCATGAAGAAGGAGGTGGCATAATATTTGGCATGCTGTTTAGAATGCCAACAAGTAAAAATAGAACATCCTCACCCACCTGGATTGCTACATCCATTACCCATTCTAGAATGGAAATGGGAAATTATCTCTATTTATTTTATTATAGGGTTGCCCAAGTCAAAAGGAAAAATGATTCAATAATGGTAGTAGTTGATAAGCTGAGCAAATTTGCTCACTTCGTGCCTATACAATCTACTTATAAGGCAGTGTAGATCGCTAACATATTTAGGCAAAACATTTAAAAACTGCATGGTGTGCCAAAAGTTATAATCTCAGACCATGATGTAAAATTTATATCACCCTTTTGGAAATCCTTATTTGAAGGATTGGGTATTCAGTTACATTTTAGTACTACTTACCATCCTCAGATGGACAGGTAGACTGAAAGGGTAAACTAGGTAGTGGAAGATATGCTTCGCGCTTATGTAATACAACAACCATATAAGCGGGAAGAATATCTACATCTAGTAGAGTTTGCATATAACAACACTTGTCACACTTCCCTACAAATGAGCCCTTTTGAAGTCTTGTACGTGTGTAAATGTAGAACTCCCTTGAATTGGGGCGGCCCAGATATGCTAGTAGAAATTGAAGAAATGGTCAAAGAAGTGGAAACCAATTTAAAGGCTACTCGAGGCCGACAAAATAATTTTGCTAATCAGAAAAGAATTTTTCAGGAATTTCAGGTAGGAGATCATGTTTATGTTTAATTTGAAGCTAAGAAAAGCATGTTGCAATGGAATGGATGCGCCAAATTGGCACCTCGATTCTGCGATCCTTTTCAAATTTTGGCTTGTATTAGGCTAGTGGCTTATCAACTCACCTTACCCAGTCATATTCGAGTGCACAACATCTTTCATGTTTCTATATTAAAGAAATATATATGTGACCCCAAACACATAATTAGTGGGCAAGATATACAAGTGCATCAAAGGAGTTGAACTCTCCTAGGTTTATCTTAGATAAGTATATCTGTACAAAAGAAAAAAAAACTGATTTCTGTTTTGGTTTCTTGAAATTAATTAAAAGTCTTATTTTGGTACACAAGTAGAACCGAAAGGCAAGTTCCTAGTCGAACCAATGGGTATACTCGATCAGAGAGAAGTAATGTTGTGGAGACGAGTTATCACCAAAGTTAAAGTCCCGTGACAGCATTTTAGACTAGAAGAAGCTAACTAGGAAGATGAACGAATTATGAGAGAATTTTTTCCAAAATAATTTCCAATAGAAGAACATCAGGACGATGTTCAATCTTAAGGTGGGAGATGTGATGTCTCCCATAAACGTAAATATTTATTTACTGCATTAAAACAGACTGAATAAAGGTGAAATTATATTTCTATTTAATTAATCTTGATTTAAAGGCATAGAAAGTGGAATTCCAGAATGATGGCATAAATTATTTAATTAAAATTAAATGAGAAGGAATTGTCAAAAGGTTTATAGTTCAAATTCTCAAACAGTTAGGTTGGGCGGTTACCCAACCCTAACTACTTCATTTAGAAATTTAATTCCAAGAAATCGATCAAGAGGGTTAGAGGAATCTAAGATCTAGAAAGAGGAAACAACAGTAATTTCTAGACTGTGCTATAGTGACAGATAATGGAACAATAGCTAAGTCTAGTAGAGACCAGATAGCTACTTCTTTATAAGATAGTAGTTCTTGAAGAGAAGACACTGTGAACAGTAGCTCGGGGGGAGACATAAGCAAAGCCAAGCGTTGGTCTCAAGGTTGGGGGACAAGTAATCAATAACCACAACTAGTTCATCTAGGTTATAAGTGGAACAAATAAGTATAATTTAGAATTTCTGGCTATTTTTGTCACAGGATTATGCTTAAAAATAGCTTAAGAATTTCATGCTTAGGAATTACATTGGTAGACTAAATACAAACAAAGGTATTTGTTGTTAGTTTGCAAGTACTGTAAAGTTGTAGCTATAAATTTGCTTTCATGAGAAACGCCGTAACTCTGTAAGAAAATAATATTATCAATGCTAAATTATAAGGATAGAAAGTCTATAAGTAGATGAAAATTCAGTACTGTCAACTTATAAAAATACACAAAGCTCTAGATGAAAATATCAACAAATTTATAAGAAGAAGAAAGACAAAGTAAAATGATGAAACTTGAATGTAGAAACTGTTGGCCGAATCCCTAGAGGTTGTAAGAAAATATAGAACTATGAACCTGGATAATGAGATAAAATATGTGAATTGCTATTCATAGAAAATTATAGACAAAACAAGACAGACTTAACAGTGCTGGTAAACATAATTGGAAAACCCCAAATTCTACAAAAGATTGAAATGGTACTATGTAGCAATGCCGTCAACCATACAAAATCGATACATAGAAATGACATTATCTAGCGCCAATGGCATGATAACATTGACTTAACTGTATTTAAACCTAACCAACTGTAGGAAAGAATGAGGAATTTCATCGCTTATGAAACAAGATGAATCTTAGACCTTCGAGAAAGAAATAGTATGAGGGTTTTAGCACCAACCTTAGCTCTAAAAAAGACCGAGACTGAAACTAAACTAGACCGTTGCAACTTCAGACACGGGACCTTTAATAGGCCTAAAACGAATAGTAGAACTTTGTAACAACTATTTAAAAACTGGAACCATATACGATATGTGGAAACAATAACAATTGCAGTATTATAAAGAACTAGAAATAGGAGAGTTTCATAAAAATGAAAACAGTGCCAAGTCCATGGTAACTATTCATATATTCAAAAACAATTATTAGCTTAGAATAAGGATTGAATTCAAACACCACATAGAATCCCCAACAAGGGTTTTCTCACAAATAGACATTCCACAGGAAAATCTAAGTTAAAATAATTACAAGGCTCGGAGCCTCAAAGAAGCCGAAATTAAATACGCAGTCTCAATGCCCATCAGATGGTACCCTATTTAGCTATCAGAGAAAATCAAGTTCACAACTTTTTTCCCATCCATTAAGAACCAGAAACCTTCATGCATACCCGACGAATTCTGACTTCAGGTCATCAAACTTCGGCGGAAAGAATCGATACTCCAAGAACTTCCACATCCAATTATGGTGGACTTGATAGACAACACACGACAAAGATTAGTTTAAATAATATATTGAGGAATGCAAATGGTAATAAAACCTTACTGACATTTATAGGAAAATGATTATTTACTTGAAGAAGCGAGAAGCATAATGGTACCGGGCTGCAAAGACCCCATGTGTTGATCTAAAGATGATCTAAGGTTGTCATTGATGTCAACCCAAGCAGCACCAGGGGCTACCCTGATCTTGCAAGGGAATTTTGAATTCACAACTTACTCTATTTTGATTCAAGAATCTTCTAAATAGATTCTACCTGTCGAGATGTTTCCGTTGATATATGGCACGCCAAGTAATTCTTCATGGTTTCAGAGATATTCATGTTTGAAGTTAGTAACCCTAGTTAGTGGGATAAACCCTATGGGGTTGTGGCATGGCACTCATAATTGGTTTGGGTCATTGAATAGTCAATAATTAATACTTTTTTAAGCTCCTAAAATCCCTCCAACATTCTCTATAGAAGCCCCTCTCAACTCTATAAAAAGAAATCTCATATATCCTCTAAATGAAGTGATTGTGGAATTTTCGCTATAACTTCATTTTTGCGAAGTCTTAGATTCTGAAATTAAAACCCATTTGATTCACAATCCTCATGAATGTAGTGAAGGAATTTCAGGTCTTGGTTGACTATATTTTCGAAGACATGATCTGTGGAAGTTAGGGTTTTTGCAGGCTGTCGAATTTCATCTCAAAGAAGTGACCTTGGGAAAATCATCATAACTATCTCTAAGAAGAGAGGATTGGAATTCTGTAAAAAGTGCCAGATAGTGCATAGACTGTAGTTCTCCGTGTATCAATTTCAAAGCCATAGGAGGAAACAGTGACACGTGGTACATCATACAAGTTCGCTCTGCTGAACTAGTCCATAATTAGGTCATTGTGAGAGATTGGGCATAGCTTTGTCTTCAAGAGTCCAAATCGGGTCAGACTTGTAGCGTTGGAAAGAAGACTCAAAGGGCTTCTACATGACCAAAGATCACATGTTGGGGATCTGAAATTGAGAGATACATCACATTAAATATCGTGATCCTAGAAGGCAAGAAAAACTAGATCAAGTGTTGTCAAGGGGTGCAAAGGACCAGACTTTCTAGGGCAGCAAAGAGCAAGGTGCAGAAAAATGATGTACCAGAGGTAAGCTAAAGGTAAGTATCTTTTGTATATGCATTTTTTTCTTTAATAGAAGCTTAAATATGGCAATTTAGTAAAAGCTTAAATATGTTGCATTTAATTGAAATCAAAATTACGTAGTTAGAGATTTTAAAAAACTGTATTTCTTCGGTATTAGACCTTCTTTACGTTGATTTTTGAAATGGCAATTTAGTCGGAACTATTTAAATTTGGTAACTTACTAATAAAATTGTTTTCCTTATGAGTTGATTCTCTAATGGGCATATGCTCTATCAAGTTTTAAAGTTTTTGAATGTTAAAAAAAAGACATGACTTTAGAATTAAGAAGTTTATACCAATGCACCATACATATATATTAAGAATATTGAGAATTTTAAAAGTAATATATTAAAAGTATTAAAAATTTACAATTTTAGAGGTTATTTTTAAAAACATTATCAATTAGGAAATTTATTCCAATGTAGCATACATATATATTAAAAATATTGAGACTTAATATATTAACATTATCAATTAGGAAGTTTATACCAATGCACCATACATATATATTAAGAATATTGAGAATTTTAAAAGTAATATATTAAAAGTATTAAAAATTTACAATTTTAGAGGTTATTTTTAAAAACATTATCAATTAGGAAATTTATTCCAATGTAGCATACATATATATTAAAAATAAAAGAATATAAACCATATCCACTATATATTAAATAATTTTATTTATCATCTATGTAATTATTAAAGTGGAGATCATATCATAACATCAATACCTACCCACCCACTATATATTAAATAACTTTATTTTATCATCTATGTAATTATTAAAGTGCAGATCATATCATAACATCAATACATGCCCACCGACTATATATTAAAAAACCTTATTTGATCATCTATATAATTATTAAAGTGCGGATCAGATCATAACAGCAATCACTACCATCAACTTAAGCGTGGAATTTATGAGAATAAAACTATTTACTGTACATTTTATCTTTGTGTTTTTCTCTTAATTCATTTAAATTATTTTAGATAAATTCATTTAAAAAAAAAATTCACTTTCTAATATCTGAAGTTCGATTGATCATGCACATCTACATTTAAACCTAGAAAAACAATACTTAGTCAAGAAATTAAGCATGGAATACCTACCATCAACTTAAACATGGAATTTATGACAATAGATCAATTTACATTACTTACCCTACACTTTACCTGTGTGTTTCTTTCTTAATTCATTCAAATTATTTTAGATATATTCCTTTTTTATATAATATTTCAATTTTCCAATACCTAGAGTTTAATGATCAGGCACTTCTGCATCCTAACCTCTAATGAAGCCGGGAAATTTTCGATTAAAATTAATTTACAGTCACATCACTTTAATGATCATGCTCTTCTGCATCTAAATGCAGGAAAATAATTTAAACAATGTGCAGGAAAATACAAAATATATATTTAAGAACGTTATGAAACTACTATGCGGTTAGCATGTTTAAGAGATCCAAGAGATCCAATGCCAATTTATTTAAAAGCTTAAATATGTTGCCATGTTTACCTTCTTAGTAAAATTATAATTATAAGTGTATTTTAATTATAATCATAATTACGTAGGCAATTTAATCAAAAACATAAATATCTCACATTAATGCTTAAAAGTAACATATGGAAGACACTAAAATTTTACAGCTTTATTATCTATTTGAAGGTTAAAATAATTACATCTAAAATTAAGAAAATCAAAAGCATGCGCCACATATTTATAAAATTGTAAATTTATATATAATATATTTAGAACAACAAAATTAATATAATTATATAATAATCTAAGTGTGGGGTTTACATAGTGCATTATATTAGATATCATTTTGGGATTCAACTGCTTTAGGTAAGTCATTCACATATAACCATTTCCATGAGAGGTAGTCGTAGCACTCATTGGCTCACAGGGGTGAATAAGTGGGATTGAAACTCGTGAAATATGGAGAACTAATCACATAGCATCAATCATCACTTCCGAGGCTTGCACCCAGTAACCAGGACTTACCAGGAGGTCTCCCATCCCAGATCTCCTCTGGCTCAAGCGCGCTTAACTGTGGAGTTTTTTCCCCACAATCAAGCCCACTAACTGTGGAGTTTTTTCCCCACAATCAAGCCCACTAACGCAGTTGAATCCCAAAATGATATCTAATATATAATAATCATAAAAAAAAATAATTAATTTGTATTACCATATCTGATGGTATGGTATACGTATTTATTTATTTTTGACTTGGAATTTGTTTGTTTTTTACTAAAAGTTATAATACTTATCTCTAGTTTAACACACTAAAAATTTATTTTTTGTTATTTATTATTATTATTTTAAATCTATTTTTGTAAAGTGATTGGTAGGTCTTATTATGTGTTGTTTAGTAAGTTCAATTCTATAGTTACTAATTTTTTGTTTTTTGTTTTATTTATTATTATTTAATTTTTTTCTTTTCTTTTTTCTTTCTATTATTCTATTATTTATGAAATTACAATTTATTCACAATATTCTTCAATTTAAAATAACTCATTACTATAAAAAAATATTCTTAATAAATTGATTATAAACATTATATATTTAATAAATAAATAAACACATACATAGATAGTGTATCTTAATATAAATAATATTAATTAATCATATTTCTTAATTTTTGGTAATGGTATTCAACAATACAATATTTTATTAGTTGTTTTATTTTTGTGACTAAATTTTTGTCTTTGTTATTTTTTATTTAATTAAGCTATATTTAAGCTAAGTAGCATGTACTAGCTACTATATAGCCCTTGTTATACCTTATCGTGGGCATGGTATAATGCATTTAGTTTTTCCTTTGACCGCATATTAGTTTGTTTTTGACCAAAAAATATTAGGCGTATCTATAATTTAACATTGGGAATTCAATTTTTATTATTTTGTATTATTATTTTTATTTACATATTTGTAAAGTGATTGATTGAGTTCTTATTATTGGTTATTTAGTAACTTCAGTTTCTATTAGTTACTAATTTTTTTATTTTTATTTTTATTTCTTTTTATTTAATTTTTTTTGGCTTTTGCTTTTGTTTCATTATTTAATTTTTCATGAATTATAATTTTTTCACATATTTTCAATTTAGATGGGTATATATTAAAAAATATTTAAGAAATATAATTATAAACATATATATATAATATTATATATATATATATATATAATATATATATATATATATATATAAAACACACACATATATGTATATGTTAATAAAACAGTATTAGTTAATCTTTTTTACTAGTTATTTTATTTTTGTAATGAATCTTTGCTTTGTATGTTTTTTTTAATTAAGCTTATTTAAACTAAATCAAAGATAGACTACTATTAGCCCTTATAAATTAAAAAAAAAAATATATATATTATACATATATTATATTAAAATATTTATTTAACTTAAAAACATATTAATAATATTTTTAACCATAAATTTAATAAAAATTAAATCTCTTTTATCTATTTAATAATTATTTAACCACGCACCATTGCGAAAAGTCCATATCTCAATCATAAACACTGTAAGACTTTTTTTTAAAATACAATGGCTGAAAATCTAATCCTCAAATGTTTATACAATCGCTGCAAATCTAATTCTCAAATATTTATGGCAGCAAATCTGAATCTTAAAATGTAAACATTACTTTAAAAAACATAGTACTAGTTAAAAAACCCACACTTCATGCCAAAGTTCAAAATCTGAATCCGATAACGTAAATATGATGAGGAAAAGGTTTTTTTTTTAAAACCACACACTTCACAAGGTTCGGCGTCTGAAACATAAACATTGTTAAAAAATAAATAAATAATTTGAAATCGCACACACTTGCCCAGAATCTGAATATCACAAGGCAAATATGGTTAGGAAATACGGAGTTAGTTAAAAACCACACTTGCCAAGGTTCTAAATCTGAATTTACGTGCTTGAATGTTCGAAGCTAATTGGTTATAAGCTTTTTTTTCCTTTCACTAATTGTATTTTAAGATATATATAGCTGACTTTTACATACGTATTTTGTAATACTCAGTGTAACACTTTCTCTTTCTTTCTTTTATATATATATATATCGTTTTCTAACTACTTCCGGTAAGACTTTCTTCATGAGTTTCAAGTTTGTAAAAGAAATAGTGAGTAAGAAATTTTAAAAGATTATTTTAAACTAATATCAATTTGATTTGTAGTTAATTTGGATGATTATCATAAGAAAAATATTTAGTAGTTGAGTGGTTTCTCTTAGAATTATCTGATTGAATATGTCCCCAAGTTCTCAAACTTGAACAATGGTGTCTTGTTATTTTTGTACAAAGGATAAAGCGGCGAATTGTTTACAGTTTGGCCCAATGGAGCTGAAGTGTTGCAACTCGAATTTGTATATTGAAGCAGTTTTGGGGAAGTTGTTTAGGAGTTCTTGCTCTTGTTTTACAATCCGTACCCATGGTGAACGAACTATGTATTATTACTTAAGTTAATTGAAGTTAATCATAATTAGAATCACGTGACGGGCTATTGTACTAAGATAGAATGAATATGAATTCTCCAAGTAGGAAATCGATCTAGCTACAGAGTAGTAGACTCAAGTCGGTTTCACCATCGAGATGAGACGATGCTGGTGTTGCATAACTGACGGGAATCGGTA